>QVRM01001003.1:0-104792 GCA_003439945.1 Dermanyssus gallinae
AGGACTTACCTGCTCGAGACGCACCTACAGGCTATAGAAAGGATTGCAGCATAAGGCTTCCTCTCCTGTTCTCGAAGCAAGGGTTTACATTGGGAGGGAGGGGCAATGGTTAGTACGCTCGGATTAAATTAAGTCGTGTGCTCTTCCCCTGCGTTGAGCCTCACACTTCTCGCTATAATGTTTGCGGTGTGCGTAAGTGCATATTCCACCCCGAGAAGACTATTAGCAATTTAAGTCAAGAGCATATGTTCATCCTCAACCAGTTGCATACGACTATATACGTGTCCATCTGATCTAAAAGCAGACCTGTTTGAGTCGGTCGATAAGTAATTAAATCGAACGTGTACTAATGTGCCTTTGATCATTTTTTTAATTGTGGGCAAGCATTTAAAAAAAATCGATTATTTATAAGATAAGCTGATTCAGCGCCGCGATTTTTCAGTTTCGAGGGATACAATACGAGAACATCTTAGAATCTTACCTTCAGAATTTAAGGGTTTGACTGCGGCTAAGATTTGAATACAATTTAGTTATTTCCAGACCGTTAGTAAAACCGTAACTACTGTGTCGCGCAGCACTAAGTACTTTAGCAGAACAAACTTGCTTAGATTTAGCAGTTGTTGAAATACAAACAAAATCAACGTTGCATAAGTTAAGCAAAGACAAGGTGATGAATTGTAATCAGGTCGTTTGACTCACCGGTTGTGACGTGGCGTTTCATATTGAAACGAACACCGCGCATGCACTATGGACGCACAAAGCACTTAGTTCACTAAATTGACAAGCAACGCAGCGAATGTGATCTGAAACGCCGAGAACAAGGTTAATAAGTAGGATGTAGATTTTTTGCCATTCGATTCTGAGGAGTTCGTCTTTTGTTGGCTCCCGTAAAATCGATTAGTACGAGGCTGACAAGTGTGTTAATTTGCCGACGTTATGCTAGCCATACGATTGTGGCTAACCTGCGATTAGGGGGTCGTTACCGTCTTGGCAAGATTTGATCAGATACGTAAATTTGTAACACCTTATGTTACGTTTACTCCTTCCAATGCATTTGGATGCCTAGGGCAATGACGGTGGATCCAGCGGCAGTGAGCCGCCTGGTTGTTTAAATCTTTCCGGGCTCAGAAGTACAATAACTAAAGGACACCAATTGCGTCCCTGCTGGTGTCTCGGAGTCTGTCGGTAACAAGGCTTGCAACACTTCGTCTGATGATCACAGGTCAATCCCAATAGAGGTGCCGGAACGTTGACGTGGGTGGTGTCTCGTCTTAGCAGAAAACTATGACGAATGTTCAAACCGGATTAAGGCTCAGGAGATCTGACGCACGAGAATCTAGAAGTAATGGCCACCTCAACGATGACCTTTCAAGGTCAAGTGGGGTCAAGCTGTCGGAGGGTGATATTTCCTCTGCTGCTAGATTGGTAAGCCTGCGCCAGCCAACAAAAATAGGAGGTTCTCCGCTCCAAACTTCTACATGCTGGATGCTCTGGATCTTTTTATTCCCACAACCCCGGCAGCAACACCGCCTTATTCTGGCTCGCATGAAAAGGTGCTGAATGCATAAAAAACCTTTAGCAAAAGTTCAGCTGCCGGCCTGAAATGTACGCCTCGTTTATTGCAAGACTTGTTGTCTGATGCACGACAAGCTGACGCTATTGCCAAAGTTATTGATGTGTTCAGATGGGGCCCTCTCTGCCACGTATCTTTGGGGCGAGGGTGTTTGCAAAAAAATTGTTTATTATGTCCGATTGCTTGTTTCTCAGCCTGGGCGGCAAAAAATAGGCAGTTAAGATAATAGGGATGCTACTTCAGCGACTCTTGGTCACTACCACTTAGGATTCGCCGCCCCTGGAGGTACAGAAGTAGCAGTCCACTGTGGCCATGCATTTTGCAATCGCGCAAAGTGCCGACGGTGATAGTCAAACTTCCGAAACGTTTTCAATAGCGTCCAGGGAATCCATTTAGTTCCAGCTGTCAAGTCCAAGCCCCTTACCGTTATAATAGAGACCCTGGACTGACCCCTCACCCGGTCAAACGTAAAGTGTATGTCACAGCCCACAACGAAGTTGAGCCAATAAATTTAACAACCTCTGGCTTTTTTTCAGGCTATCGCGTAGTGGACAAAATTACTCTGGAGCTACTAGATGTACATTTGTTGCATTGCTAGATGTACCTTTGATGCCAGACGGCATTGCAAATGCATTAGTTAGTTGAAAAGACAAACTGGACTTTGTCACAGCCAGCAGCATTTGTGCGTGGCGGCGTGGTCTAGGGGATTAGTGCGCTAGTCATAGTTGTCATCTACCGGTCCCCGGTTCGATCCCTGTTGTCGATCGAATTTTCTTTGAGCAATCCTCATTGAGATTAGATGATTAACCAAACCGCTGAGGGTCAGCGGCCATGCTGCCACAAAAACTGTTAGGGAAACCCTAGATATCTTAACATGTCCGGCTCTCGGTGCTTTGAAGATATACCTCAGGTTAAGTTCCAAGCCCGTAGGGGACGGAGGATAGTCTAGAATTAAAAACAACCTCCTTAAAAAAAAAATTTAATTCTAGCAGCATTTGTGCAAAGCACATTGTTGAACTGGGCTAACCCTGGGTTAGAGAGCCCGTAATCACACGTTCGCGCGGAGAAAACTGTTCCCCCAAAAACATCTAGTTATTTTAATTAAATTAAGATTGTGTTTGTATATATGCTTTGGATGTAGATTAAAAAGTGAAGTTTTTTTTTATTGAATAATTATGTATTATATTGGACACGCTGTTCACGATGCAACGTCCTATAAACCTGAACGATTCAATGCCCATACAATTGCAAAAAAAATAAAGTTCCTGGTGAGAGTTTGCCACCATGCGCATGCTCATCACATAATGGTCAAGGCTCGTAATCGGCCTCTTGAATGTATTGTCTCTCTACTTACCCAATAGCCACGCTGTTCTCCCACTCTTGACTTGCACTGTCCAGTAGCTATTGTCGCGCGCTCGTTTAAATACTGTCGTATGATCAGAAGACTGCGCTTTCGCACAGTCGGTTAAATAACTGTTGCCACGTTTAGCTAAGCCTAGCTAACCAACCGGCCAATCACAACCAGAACGCCGCACGTTAGCTTCGCCGTTGCGCGTAGACAGCGGGTCGATTATAAGCCGCTATATCGATAGAACACGTGGCTGATCCTTCGACGTTAGCACGTCGCAGTGCTTTGCAGCTCACTGCCAGCAGGTACAGAGCGCTCTCCTACTGTTGCATCTGCGATGACACTGCTATGACAACAATAGACCTGCAAAACAGCAAAAACAAAGCTAGCAAAACAATAGACCAGCTAAGGCAAGCGAAGTGAAATAAAAGTAATCGCAGCAGAAATCTGTGTACCGGATTAGCCAACGCAGGTAAGGAATGTGGGCTTCGCTAAAGTTAAACCAGTTCTGCTGTATTCATATAATACAAGGCATATTCAAGTCTAGTGTGAAACCAGGCAGCAACGGGGCAACCAGGCAGGTCCGGCCTTAAAAAGTCATAATGTCTAGATGAAAGTGGTTGCATGCAGTAGTCTGACAATTCTGTCAGGAAATGATTTACCTAGAACCCTACCTACAACTCCCAATCTAAAAAAACCGTCGAGAAGTCTCAGTAGGAGGTTACGGAAAAACCTCCGCTGCCGTGTATCATTTTACAGCTCTTTTAGCGTAGTTTATATATATATATATATATATATATATATATATATATATATATATATACCTTTTGTTAACGTAGAGAGAAAGAGAACTGGAAAGTTTTTTCTTTCTACAATTTCCGGCAAATGCTGTCGCGGACGGTATGTGGATGCCTAGGACAATTAGGACAATGCCGGTGGAGTCTGGCAGCAGTGAGCGACGATTTTTGATGGGAGACTCAAGAGCCTTCGAATGTTTGCATTATCTAACATCTATCTACGTTACTTAAATTAAGGATACGTTCTCATATATGTACCATAAATATAGACTGCAGAACAATTTTGTTTGTTGAATAATACAATGTATTGTATTACACACGTTGTTTACGATAAATGCTAACGTATCTTAAACCTAAACGATTTAATGCCCATACAGAAGCGAAGTGATACGCCTGGTAAGAGTCCGCCACTATGTACACGCTCAGCACACAATGATCAGGACTTGCTATCGGCCTCTGAATTTATTGTCTCGCTACTTACCCAATAACCACGCTGTTCTCCCTCTCTTGACTTTCACTGTCTAGTAGGTATCGTCGCGCGCTCGTTCAAATACTTTGTCGCATGATCAGAAGACTGCGCATTCACACAGTCTGTTAAAGATTTGCTGCCACGTTTAGCTAAGGCTAGCTAACCAACCGACCAATCACAAGCAGAACGCCGCACGTTAGCTTCGTCGTCGCGCGTAGATAGCGGATCGATTATAAGCCGCTATATCGATAGAACACGTGGCTGATCCTTCGATGTTAGCACGTTGCAGTGCTTTGCAGCTCACTGCCAGCAGGTACAGAGCGCTCTCCTACTGTTGCATCTGCGGTGACACTGCTATGACAACAATAGACCTGCAAAACAGCAAAAACAAAGCTAGCAAAACAATAGACCAGCTAAGGCAAGCGAAGTGTGAGACCAGGGTAGTCCGGCCTGAAAGGGTCATAATGTCTAGATGAAAGTGGTTGCATGCAGTAATCTGACAATTCTGTCAGCAAATGATTTACCTAGAACCGTACCTACAAATCCCAATCTAAAAAAACCGTCGAGAAGTCTCAGTAGGAGGTTACGGAAAAACCTCCGCTGCCGCGTATCATTTTATAGCTCTTTTTGCGTAGTTTATGTATATATACCTTTTGTTAACGTACATCGTAGAGAGAGAGAGAGCTGGAAAAGAGACACTCTCAGCTAAACATTTACTAGTGAGAATACAGTCTTCAGAAGTCACTGCCGGCGCCGACCTTAACTTTCTACAATTTACGGCAAATGCTGTCGCGGACGGTATTTGGATGCTTAGGACAATGCCGGTGGACTCTAGAGGCAATGAGCGACGATGTTTGATGGGAGACTCAAGAGCCTTCGAATGTTTGCACCATAGGCGCCAAAAAACCCAACATCTGTTCGAGGCACATGGTTAAACTAGGCTAGCTTTAGGTTAAGGAACCCGTAACCACACGTTCGCGCGGAAACAATTACTCCACAGTGCTAACATCTATCTACGTTACCTAAATTAAGGTTGCGCTTTCATATATATACCATAAATATAGACTGCAGAACCATTTTGTTTGTTGAATAGTACAATGTATTGTATTACACACGTTGTTTACGATAAATGTTAACGTATCTTAAACCTGAACGATTTAATGCCCATACAGAAGCGATGTGATACGCCTGGTGAAAGTCCGCCACTATGCACAGGCTTAGCACACAATGATCAGAACTTGCTATCGGCCTCTGAATTTATTGTCTCACTACTTACGCAACAACCAAGTTGATCTCACTCTCTGAACCAGTACTGTAGAGTAGCTATCGTCGCGCACTCGTTTGAATAATTTGTCGCAAATTAAAATAATTACTCACGCGCACAACCGGCCAAAAATTGGCTGCCAAGGCCTAGCTAACCAAGTAAAAGCAGCACGTCGGGCGTCCGCTTCGTCGTTGTGCGCAGATGACGAATCGAAACCGAAAACACATGGCAGATTTTTAAATGAGAGCATGTAGCGGTTCTTCATAGCTTACTGCGGGCAGGTATAAAGCGCTCTCCTGCAGTTGAATCTGCAATGACAGCAATAGACCAGCATAACAGCAAAAACGAAACGAGCAATACAATATATATATATATATATATATATATATATATATATTTATATATATATATATATATATATATATATATATTTATCTTCTTTTGACACTTATAGTCGCTTATTTATATCTCCCGGCTTTCCGTATGTTCTAGAGCCCCGGGTTATTCGAGGGATGATGCAAAAAGAACTGACGGTCTGACTTTGACGTGGCCGCATGTTTGTTTGGACGCAACTGTAACCGACTCATTAGCCCTTTCGATGGTCGGTGCAGGTGCGGACCGAGCAGGTCATGCCTCCAGGTAGGCTGAGCCTAACAAATGCATAAAATACTCAAGCGTTGATTATCCGCACGAATTTTGTTTGTTGGCGTTTGAGACTATAGGAGCTGCAGGTCTCCTTACGCCCAAGCTGATTAAGCGCGTTGGTAAAAGCCTTAATTTTTCGACAGGAGACTCGAGAGCATCCGAATTTTTGCGTCACAGGCTGTCGCTCGACATTCAACGAGGAAATGCAGCGTCTGTTCGGGGCACTATGTTAAACTGGGCTAACCCTGGGTTAGGAAACCCGTGATCACACGTTCGCGCGGAGACAGTTGTCCAAAGTGCTAACATAAAGTTATATAAATAAATATTCGCCGCAGCATGTCCTGCAGTTCAGTCAATAGCTGTGCTAGCAAGATGAGAGAAGACCCAATGACGTGAAGAATGCACTAGTTGTGTCTAATGTATATGTTGTACTGGCCCAGATTTATTAAATGACTTTTTATGTTAGCACTTTGGAGTATGTATATATTTATAATTTTACCCAACCTGGGTGTTAATAAACCATAATAATAATTAATTAGTATTGTTAATAAAAAAAAAATATATATATATATAGACCATCCAATCCAAACAAAGTAAAGTAAAAGTAATTTCAGCAGAAATTGCTGTAACAAATTAGCCAATACTGTAATAGTATACTCAAATATGCCCGCCACCCCGAGCCGGGCGATACGACTAGGAGGTCTTTAAGCAGTACGTGGCAGAGCGTTTGAATAAAACGGTCAGATTGATTCTCCCAACTTCACGCGTTGCCTCTGTCACTAATTCAAATACAGGTACGGAATGTGTGTTTCTCAAGAATTAACTTGGATCTGCCGTATTCATATTGAAAATAGTGTGAGACCAGAACCTGTCTACAACTCTCCTCCAAAAAAAACGTCGACAGTATCAGCACGAGGTTACGAAGAACCTTCGCTGCCGCGTATCACTTAACAGCACATTTCGCGTTGTTTATATATACAGAGTCTATCATAACCATATGTACTTATTGTACTTATATATATTACACCTAAATACACATGTCGCTTTTATATTAGGGCCGTTTTGAGTGCCAGCATTTATGTTACCTTCGCATCCATATAATCCATGTATACTTTAATACCTACTGAGAACTTGCTTTCTATTGGGACAACCTCTTGTTTGTAATATCGACCAGGTCCTAAGGCTAGGGCCTCCGACAGCTCTTTATCTCTGCTCCCCCCTAAGACTATACATTCTTTAATAATATTTTATGAATTGCGACGACGCTGTGCCCGACCTTTTTAGACTCAGTCTTGTCACCCCTGTCCACAAGAAAGGCTCGAAAATAAATGCTGAAAACTACCTACCAGTTTCGCAATGCTCAATACATCGCTGCATTTTTGAGAAAGTTTTAGTTAACCACTTAAATCAGTTTTTAATCTTAAACCGCTTACTTGACCCTGGTTTTACTACCCACCGTTCTACATGTACACAGCTTTTAGAAATGACCCAGGACTGGGCTATGTTTATAAATGATCAAAAACCGTTTCACTGTGTCTATTTTGACCAAAGAGCGCATTTGACAGAGTAGATCACTCTCTTCTGCTTTGCAAATTGGAACATCTAGGTATCTATGCATGTACAGTGCAATGGGTGAAGGCATTTTTAAGCGACCGTCACTTTCGAGTTAAGGTTGGTGACAAACTTATTCGACCATATCCTGCATTATCTGATATACCTCAAGGGGGATGTTTATCCCCCGTTCCATTCACAATTTTTGTATTTTTTTTTTTTTAAGAGGACTAACTGAAAAATGCGGTTTTTGTATTGGACATAAATAAGTACCTGCCACCGGTGGTCAAATATCTTGAATATGCTGATGACTTAAACTTTATTATCCTATTTGCTCTAGTGACTCCCACGCTGTTCTGCAGACTGCTGTCGACGGCATTGCTAGATGGTGTTCTGAAAACAACATGATTCTCTCACCCCCTAAATGCTTCACTGAAGTAATACCACAAGTATCCCGGTCATGTAGGTTAGGGGGTCACCAGGTTTTTAGTGGGTTTGAGAGTCCCACACTACCCAGACCAAAGGGTGTGCGTTATGCATTTTTGTTCCTGGCCCCTGTAAAAAAAAAAAAAAAAAAAAACCCTAAATGCATTGTACTGAAGAATGGTGCACTTGACTTTGACTATAAAATTGACAACTGCATTTTACCGACCCTCTCTTATACACGTGACTTAGGCATATATATTACGCCTGATCTTAACTTTAGCCTTCTCTTAGAACTTAGACATCTCTGCGCACAATAAATACTATCTTCCGCTGTTTTATTTTATGTGCGCTCCAATAACCTAAGGAGTCAACGATTAATCACCTCAAAAGTCGTGGCCCGCGGTGAATTCGTGAACAGACTGTTTGCTTGGCGTATGGCCAAATGGGCCCATGCTAATCCAAATAGCGCTCGCCTATTTGGTGATTAGTCACGATTGTCTTACAGAAGTATGTATATTGATACTAACCCTTTTTGTGAAATAAAAGTGATGTTATGTTATATGCTCGATTGACTTATTCTCTAGCCCACATGCTCGACTGTCTGTACTTTGCCCCTCCCTACATCTAGCTCTTTGTATCCTTGTATCCAACACCCCTGCCCTGGCATGCCCTATCGTGTACTATCGTATACCCATTCTACCCTTCCCCTTTCCCGCTTTTTCTTGCCAGTACAGATGCCAAACTCGATCTGGAACCAATTGCCAACTTCCATATGGCCAGTTTACTCTCAATCTGACCATTTTCTCTGATATTCTTGCTCTTGTCCATTGCTGACTATTGTACCCAATCTTCCTAGCTGCAAATTCTACTCTGCGATCCCACTTCGTCTTAATTCTTAGTTTACTACCGCCTTTACTAGCTGCATCTGCTTAACCCATCTTTGTTTGTGACACTTTTAATCCTACTACTAAATCTTAGCTCACTTTGTACTTCTTTTTGTATAAATCTTGACATTCCCCCTTCCCCCTCAAGAAATTCCCTGAAATAATTAAAACGGCAACCCAATGCAAATCTTATCACCTATCTTTGTATTGTTTTTAACTTTTTTCTCAATCCCGCGCTGTGGACCAGAGATGCAAAGCTCAATCCTGGCACATACATGGCTTTTCATATATTCCTTGTAACTATATATTTATTAAACCCCCATAGGCCCTTACACCTTACTGCATTTCTTCCTCTTGCAGCCTTCTTCCTTCGTAATATCTATTTTTCTAAATAATCAGACCCTGTGGTCATTGTCACCCCAAGGTAGTTGTACTGACTTTTATAATCTAATTATTTTCCCTGTACTACAAGCTTCCTTTCCTTCCTAATCCTATCAAACACTAAAACTGCGCTCTTTTTTTCATTAAACGCCACGCTCAGTTCCTCCGCTGCTTCCCCACATACATTCAATATTTGTTGAATTTCGCTAGTGTCCCCGCCGTAACACTACCATATCGTCAGTAAACAGCAGCACGGGTGTCTTAATATATACGCCCTTTTCCCCTATCTGCCATCCTAAACCCGTTCTATTAATCCTTCGCGCTATTCTCCCTATATACAAAAAAAAAAAATTTACCGTGTTATTCCTGTATATTTTTTTGTAACTCCACCCAGCTTCTCTCCAAACCCTCCTCTAACATAATTTGATACAACTTTGTTCTGTGCACCATATAATATGCTTTTTTTAGATCTAAGAATCCTGCCACGCACCCTTGTCCCTGCAATCTCGATGTTTCCACAACCTGACTTAATACGAAAATATGATCATTTAGCCTATACCCCTTCCTAATTCCGCACTGTCATTCTCCTATTTTCTCATTTGTCTCAAGAATACTCTGCACTCTACCCTTAAACTCCTGCATGAAAATTCGTTACGTTATAGGTGTAATTGTGATTGGTCGCCTAACTTTTAAGTGTCATTATCTACCCCCTCCTTGGGAAGAGAAACTCTTCCCTTGCGCCAATTCTCCGGGATTCTGCCCCCTCTAAATACATTCTTAAATTGCTTGTCTCTTATTCACAGTTGACGCTAGTCGTGAAAAATAGGTTTTGTAACGCGATGTCCATATAATCTCCTGTGTATGTTATATCCTGGACGTTATGTTTCATTCTTGTTTTTTTCTGTTTGACATAGTCCCAAAACTGTTTTGCTCGCTGGCCCTTGGCGCCCCTAAAATCCTATTAAATTCCCTCTCGTCTGTATTTTTAATTGCATCTTGTATTAACATTTGAGCTTTATTCGTGGCTTCCTTGTAAGTTTCCAAATACTCTTCTGCCCTGTGAGCGTCCCTTCCCTTTATTTTTCTATGCTCCTTACTCCACCTTTTCCGCTCCATGATTGCCTTATTTATTTGATCATTCCACCACCCTCGTTCTCCTCCCTTTTAAATTCTCTTCTTAATCTTACAGCAATTGCCAAATGCGTCTTTAATATGCCTGTGCATCTCGTCTACCAGCCTTGCCACTAAGAGTTGTGTTATGTATTCTACCTCCTGTGCCCATTTGTGTTTGTCCAAACATTTCTTTTGTACAACTACGCGCCTGGGTTTCTTCTTCCTGTTGCTCACTTCTACCCAATTTTGATCATTTCCAACATTGTATGTTTTGTCTTTATCTATCCTAATTTTCCCTACCCATTTATGTATTTTACCCTTCGTAAGAACATAATCTACGCATAAATTTTTATCTCCCTGTGTGTACGTATATCTCCCTTCTACCAACGGGTTTAAATTTAAAATTTGGGCCTCACTCGACTCTGTCAGTTGTATCAGTCTTCTGCCCGCTCCGTCTTCTCGTTCATCCAGCTGTTTGATATGTGCATTCCAATCTCCCAGACATATTACCCCTCCAATACTCAGATATTTCTCAATTACTTTATGTACTCTTTTTAATAGCTGCTCGCCCTCTTTTTCCGTGTTGCTTGGCGCTCTGTATATCCCCGTAACTGCCCATATTGACCCTTCTAGGTGTATCTCTATAACCACCAGATCCCTTTTTTGGCACTCCCAACTTCTTTGCACGAAATAGCATCTCTGGCTATTATCCCAACTTCTCTAAACCTGTTTTCCCCATTGTCCGTATTCCGATTTATACCACACCAATTGAATCCCTTTAAACCCGACGGCACTTCCATCCCACAGAAATGCGTTTCCGTTACTATCATGATATCGACAGGCCCTATTTTCAGTATTTATGTAGTTCTTCCCAGTTTTCTTTTGCCCTGCTTCCTCTTTTGCATCTTATGTCAGCCTTTAACTCTTTTTCTCGATGCCACTTAATGTATTCAAGGGACAAATTTGTGTAATTTGCTGCCCTGACCAACTGCATTATCCTCCTATTGACTGCCCTGCACGTATCCCTATAGTTCCGTCCTTCTTCAGCACCCACCACCATTGGAAGCCAACAGACTGTCAACATCACGTTTCGCCGTTTGCAAAATTCTATTAGATCTTGTACCTGTGTGCTTATCTCATTCACAGAACTTTCCATATCCCGGGCCTGAAAAACATCTTCCAGTCTCCCATAGAACACCAGTCCATGTTCTACATTATTGAACATTTTATTTGCTGTTGTTGTTGTTGTTCTAGCGGTTGCTGCTGTTGCTGCAGCTGTTTCTTGACCGCTAGCATATTTTCTTCTTCCTTGCACTCACCAGCCTCTTCCTCTCTCTTCTTCACTTGTGGCCGTATCCACGTATCCCCTCTGGCGATCTTTTTTTTTTCTTTCTGTTCTTCTGTTGTTGTCGTCTCCTGCATCCTTTCGCTTCCGCCGCGCCGACCTCTTCGTCATGTTTATAATTTTAACGTTTGGTAGAACTCGGTAAGCAAAAACATTTTGTCAATGGAAGGAGGGAGGTTTAAGAGTGAGGTTATGCTTTAAGCCACAAAAATGCGAACTCTTTGTGTCGGGACTATCCGACTCCTTGGTCCAAATAATCCGACTCCTCGGTCAAACTGGTAACTCTAGGGGTGCCACTTCTTGATGGCGGGAAAAAAACTCTGATAGTTCGTTGGCTGAAGATGTTAAAATCGTGTTCCAGCCACTTGGGTGGCTTGGATGGATACAGGAGATTCTTTCTTTTATAGTATTGCTTCTCAACGACACGGGTAAACTATCTGCTCTGTGGAATTAGCTTAACGGAAGCTATAAATATTTTAGAACAATTGAGCGCCCACAGTTGGAAGTCCCTGTCTTCCTTTCCTAAGTTTACCAGAGCTTGCAGTCAAGCCTTTCTGCCCCTAAAAAAGGCCTAAATATTCCGGTCGCAGTATTAATCTCGGTCGCAGATCCCCCCGGTGGTCGCATTAATATCTAGACTAACGAGTCCCCGATGCCGACGCTGTGGTTCCACCAGTCACATTAGAAAATATTGCAATCACCCGCTTGCTGTTGCTTATGCAAAGGTAACCACGAAGCGACATTTGGGTCGTGTGTTCAGCGGCTAAATCGTATAGAACTTTTAAAAAAGTCCGCCAAACATGCAATTCAGAAACAACCTGAGGCCTTACCTGTTAAACTTTGTGGTGGACATAAAGCCCGCCGCAAATTTTACTAGGCGCAGTTTTGCTGCTGTCGTCTAAAATGGAGTCACAGTTCCTTAGAAGAGCTTGCCCCAAGTCAGCCTGTAAAGACAGTCGCTGACAACGTGAGTACTCCTGCACTCAGCATTAAAAAGATCCTGCAATCGGTTACAGAAAAGCTTATCCCGCGGATAGTTGACACCATTGTGGCTCAAGTAGGCGCTGTTATCGAAAAAACTAAACGCGTCGATCATCCCGGGGCTGTCTCTGAACTCTTGGGCGGTATATGCGGAACAATTGACTTCCGCGACCCAGTCTGGTGGGATAGACATCCGTAAAGAGATAGAAAATGCAATAAAAGCGGTCTTCACCCCTGCACAAGCAGAAGACTTAATCGTAGACCCGGCTTCCTTGCGATCTCGTGTCTCAGATGGCTCACAAGTGGTACAGACTGAAAACTTATAATGACCAGTCGACAAACTGATATCCGACGCTGGGTCTCGTCAACCACGCAGACAGAACTGACTACCGAACCAACGACTTCAAACCGACCCTGGCCAACCTTTTCACATCGCCGACTATTTTCCGAAAGTCGTGGAATAATTAAGTTAAAAATTATATTTTGCACATCCAACTCTCTTGGAAGCCATGTTGCAGCAGAATTATCTATAACTATAAATTATGTGTGCTGGTCTGCCTCAACGGAAAATTAGGAACGGCTATTTGCTTTCCCTTCTCTAGTGTTTAGCATCCGCGCAAGAAAAGAAAAAGGACGCACCCATACATCAGTTATTCGGGAAAACTTGGCACGCTTCCGTCGGAGAGCTAAAATAAGTGAAAACCCTTACCTGTGTGAAACAAAACGCGAGACGTCCTTGCCGTGCGACACTGACATACGACGGTCAAAAATGGTACAGACAAAACTAACTCTTGGAGATATTTCGTCGACCACCCGCACGCTTTTGTCTACTGACCAGATAGCGCAAGTGGATCCACAAATCCTCGAGAGCCTCATAGCCAAGCACCCCGACCACCCCCCAGACACAACCTTCCCAGAAGCACCAGTGACCAGACCACCGGGATCTGAAATCTCCGTTACCCCAGCGGAAATCCGTAACGCAATTAGAAATTTCCCTAATTGCTCCAGCGGGGGCCCCGATGGACTTCGGCCTCGCCACTTAAAGGATCTCTTTGGCAGACAGGATAAAAACAGTAATCCTTTGCTGCTTTATTTGTGCCGCTTTGTTACTCTGGCCATCAACGAACAACTACCAGATTTTATATTGCCAATATTTTACAGAGCTTCTTTGATCGCTCTCCGGAAGAAGGACGGCGGAATAAGACCTATTGCAGTGGAGCTCACCCTACGAAGACTTGTTGGCAAAGTCCTCGTCAAGAAATCAATCAAGGATATTGTTGAGTTAGTTGCCCCACTGCAACTTGGCTGTGGTATTAAGGGGGGTACCGAAGCTGCCATACATTCCACCGCTGCATACATTGAATCACACAGAGCCGCAAACCATAACATTTTAGTAAAGTTGGATTTTCAAAATGCCTTTAGCATGATGCAAAGAGACCACATTTTCAATTCGGTTAAACAGCGAAACCCTGGGCTGTAAGCAGCTATCTACCAGATGTATTGTTTCCCGACCAACCTCTATTGGCAAGGAAAGACTATACTGCCAAAGTGTGGGGTGCAGCAGGCAACCCGTGTGGGCCTGTCCTCTTCTGCATAGGATTATATGAGCTCCAGGCACGATTGCAGTCAGAATTGCGACCGTAGTACTTAGGCGATGGACTACTTGCAGGCGATTTGCCTGCTGTTCTTTCCGACATTAAGAAAGTTAACGACTTCGAGGTGGTCTCGGACCTGAAGCTCAACGACAATAAATGTGAGCTCCCCGTTTTATCGCACAACGACAGAGAGGAAACTGCTGCCGCAGTACGAGCAAAAGTACTCAGTATCAAGTGGTTAACAGAGAAAAACGTCGAATTGCTGGGTCCACCGTTAACTGACGCTGCAGTTGTGGGTGCCCTCCAAAACTGGCTCACAGATGCGAAACGGTGGTGCAGCAGATTAAACATCTAGACGCACACCCAGCCCTGTATCTTCTACGGCAAAGCCTTTCTACGCCTCGTTTAATTCATCTTTTACGATCTTCTCCCTCGTACAAGAGAAATACCTGCTCCACATTTTCGACGAACTCCTCCGAACGACACTCGAGTGCTTACTCAATGTGCGCCTAGGAGACAACGCTTGGGCCCAAGCTACGCTGCCCGTCAGCGTCTGGTCTGCGGCTGGGGAAGACGGCCTGTGCCGCTCATTCTTGCAATTGGTGTCGGTTCCCCGTAACAACAACAGGGGAACACGCTCTATCGTGCCGATATAGCGCCGGCCGCCACCCACGACAATATACAATAAACGACGTCGTCTGTTGTGCACTGCATAGTGCACAGGTGCCGGCCGCGAAAGAGCCACTAGGCCTCAGCGCCAATAGTGGGTTATGACCGGACGGAAATTCACTAACCCTTTGGGAAAGAGGTCGCCTACTTGTATGGGACGTTACCGTGTCGTGTACATTGGTCAGGAGTTACGTCGCTCGAACAAGCCAGAAAGCTGGTGTCTCGGCTTGTCTTGCGGAGGACCGCAAATTAGCGAAATACAGAAAACTCATCCGCAGTTTATTATCCGGACTGGTACTGCAGCACGAGGGACTCGGGAACGATGAATGACGACACGCGGCATGAGGTCTAATGCAAAGCACAGCGATGCTTATTGAGAATAGATGATAAACCATACCGCTGAATGTCAGCGGCCATGCTGCCGCAAGGACTGTTAGGGAAACCCTAGATATCTTAACATGTCCGGCCCTCGGTGCATTGAAGATATACCTCAGGTTAAATTCCAAGCCCGTAGGGGACGGAGGATAGTCTAGAATTAAAAACCACCTCCTTAAAAAATGTTTTTAATTCTAATTCTAGGAATACAGGTCAAGTGACTGTTTGACTTGGACTGCCGATCATAGGTCGACCCTCTCCCGATGTCGGCCGATGATCGTTTGGACGGCGGAGGACGTTGGGGTTTCGGCGTGAAAGGCTGTGGCTGTTCTCTGCTGGCTGGTTGAGACATGTATCGGTCTGTGAATGTTGTGTACGTTGAGATTCTGGCGCGGGCGCTGTAGCTGTTTGACGTGGTCGTTTAGGACTTATTTGAATTGCGCTAAGATGCGTATACAGTGGGTGGACCTCGTCACAATAGACTCAGGTCAAAACAGTTTTACCCGATTCTAGTTCTTAAATATGCATATATGATTTATTAAATGTACATACTCATTACAAGTATCATTCTTATCATAATTCACTAATTTATGTAGGTTATACGCTGTATTACAGCCGTAACCTGTAATAGCCAATTATAATCATATTATATAATTATATTGACTACTACGGAATGCACTAATTTGTCTTGAGATTTATAAAAACCGACTGCACATATTTAGACGTTCATTATGTCAGCCCACAATCGTAGATTATATTATAACTCATATCATATAGACAAAGACAGGCGTCGAACGAAAGTTGGCATAGAACAAAGATTGCTTTAAAAGAACGCTTTTAGAGAAGCAGCAGCAGTCAGTTTCACGCCATGGCGGAAACGCGGACGGTTTGAAATCCTGCTCCCGATGCGCGGAAAGGATTGACGGCCTGGTGCTGCACTGCGGGGTCTGCGAGCGTGCGATTGTCCAAGCTTGTCCGAGAAGAGGCTGCCGGCGCCCAGCTACTCGCTCAGCAACCGAAGAAGACTGCGCTTCTCATCGGTGACAGCGCTGTTGGGACCTTCAGACCGGCACTGAAGCAGCTTCTCCCGCGGTTGGCTGCCATGATTGTCCGCAGCTGCTCAAAGCCGGGCATCAAGGACATCATCAAGGAGACCGAGGACGCTATCGAGAAGGCCGCCCCCGGTCCTGTCTGCGTAGCGCTTCACGCCGGCTATCACGAATGTGGCAACTTTGAGGGCAACGACTTCATTGAGGCCACGGTGGAGTTCGTCAAGCAGCTCAAGGTGGTCCGCCATGGATCCCAGCTGAGCGTGCTCTCCGTCCCGCTCTTCAACCAAGCTGCCAACGAGGCCCTCTCGCTGCGCGCCGCGTCTGCCGGCTTCGTGTACGTGCCCCTGACCCAGATCCAGCGTCAGGTAGTTGAACGCGGCTTCTACAGCTACAAGGGTGAGCCGGCCAAGAAAGCGGCCCTGGCGACCCCCGACGGGTAAAGGATTTTTTAGGGGTGTCCCTAAGAGAATCTTCTAAAGCCAGCAACGACCAAACTACCCATCAGTCCAAGCACTCGGGCACGAAAGACAAACGCAGCGCAGCAGGCCTCGGAGCAAAAGGAGGGGCCGCAATGGGAACCGCTCCTAGTTGCACAATGGAACTGCGAGGAGATTCGAACACTCGACCTCCTCGCGCCCTTCGCGTTTGAGGGCATTGACGTTCTTGTACTGACGGAGACTTGTGCCACGACCTCCTTTAGCATCACTCTCCGCAGAGTTTTCTCTTACCGAGGTGCTTGGCGCCATACAACGACTCCGTCCCAGTAAGGCCGCCGGCCCTGACCAGGTCCGCAATGAGCACCTCAACATCCTCCAGCTCATCGGGGCATTCCTGCAGGAAAACCCGATCACCATACGGGATGGGGTAGCTGAGTTGTACCCCTTTGTGCAAACGACGGGAGTCGCGCAGAGGGACAACTTAAGTCCGCTGCTGTTCTCCATCCTGCTTAACGATCTCCCGCGCCGCATCGTGGGCACTCGAGAGTTTTTCCGCCCAGACATCCTGCTATACGCAGACGATCTCGCGATATATATAACAAGACGATTCGAGGTGCAGCAGAGCCTGGCGAAGCTCGAGCAGTACGTAGCGGATGTAGGACTCAAGATCAACATCGGCAAGACCAAGGTCATAACGTTTCATAAAGCTGGTCGACTCGCGGCGAGCGATGAGCTATGGCTGTACTCCACAACACTGGAGTATGTCAACAACTTTCCGTATCTTGGCCTCTCTCTCTCGACCTCCGGTACGTCGTTTACAGAGCACATCGCCGAGAGGGTCAGAAAAGCCCTCGTAGCAAGCGTCGGGATTGAGAATCCCACGCTTCTTTCCCTCAACACGGCGCTGGGACTTTTAACTTTAGGATCGCGCCTATGGCATCGTACAGCATCCAGCTTATCTGGGAGAATTTGAGCGTGGCCCAGCTCGCAAGGCTTGATCCAGTGAAGCCCGCCCTTCTCAAGCGAGTGCTCGGTCTCCACACGTCGTACCGCAATCGTCTGGTACTCGCCAGTACCCCGCTCTTCATAAAGAACCTGCAACGCCAGTTCCGGCTGCCCAAAACACGGGCCTACAGGGATTTCATCTGTCAGTGGGAGGACAGAATGTCAGACGTGAACCCCGACTTCTTTAGTACGGGTGCAATGACACACAATGCGTGGAGCGAACAACATCGCACTAACCGCAGTGTGGTAGTTCGATATGCAGTACACGGCTTCCATCATGTTCTCTGTAAAACACAAGGATTCCATAAGCCGACAGAAGAATGTTTTTGTAACAGGTGTGGGAGAGCCTGTGGGAGATATCATGCGGGAGAGTGCTCCAGAGTTGAATAACTGGCCAAACTGGCTCAGTAACCGTGCTTTTATATATTATATTTGACTATATACCTAACAAAGGTGATTAATAAAGGAATGAACAATGAGGTGTTCCGCTGACTGTGTTTGCTTCTTTTATAATGAGTCCTTCATGAGTCAGCTTTTTTTGCTAGCAGTTTTCTCTAGATCAAATAGATTCTAGACCTCAGTATTGTTTGCGGTCTTTTATACAAGATATGTTTCAGCTAACTGAAAGGAACGGACCAATTAGTCTTGGTGGGTGTCTAGCTCAGGAAATTTGAGGTCTTTGAGTAGCGGCAGTGCTGCAGACCCCTACATCCCGCAGTGTTTAGGTAGTGAACGGTCTAAACTTAATAAAAAGCCCTCTCTGTTGTAATCACAGATACATATTCTTTATTTGACTTGCAATCAACTTTGTGATGTGGTTTTAGGGCACATCCCCTATCAGTATAGCCTTTTCTTTTGAAGTAAGCTAAGAAGATATATTGTTAAGTTTCAATGTTCTGAGATGATCCGATCATCTGCCAATTATCAAATTATTTGTTCGAAGCAAACAGAGTTGCTTGAGCACCGTACGGAGCAATCCTTTGCCGAAGCTGAGAATACAGGAATCTCTTCAAACTAAGTGAAAAAAAACACATTAAAAAATAAACATAACATATAATTAATGTGTCTGTTGCATTAATAAAGTGTCAATTACTGCAAATGTGCTTCATTTGGATAAAAACCAAGGTATTTTTTTTTGCTATGTTCCCCGAGAAGCTCAATATGTTTTTCCGTTCACTGTTTCAGGTATCTGATAGCAGCTTTTGTCTCTTCATTGTTGAAAAAGGCTTTCCATCGAGGCTATTCTACAGGTGTCTTGACAGGACATGACCACAGGTCCGAAGTAAAAAAGGAATGTTTCAATAAATTCGAACCTCAATTCAGCCAGTTTTATTCTTTTTTTAGAGGGCTAACTGGAAAATGCAGTTGCACACGCGGTCACCACAGCGGGGAAGCTCCCTGCAATAGTGGGCCGGTAGTGTGGGGCTCCAACCCACTAAAAGTCAGTCGTGTCCCCGTCCCCTAACCTGACTGGGAACTGCTTGCGCATCTCACAAACAGTCAGAGGGGGCTAGTCTACTACTCCTGGCGGGTGTTCCCCAGGAGCCACGGGGACGGGGGCACCGTAGGTGGTTAATGCTCGTCTTCTGCTGTAAAATGTTAATCTCTAAATACTTCAGCTATGTTATTCCAGTTTAAAAGCGATTCCGTCATTTTTTGCAGATGTCATGTAACTCTGCAAAACCCGTGCTGGGCGTCTGATTCAGCCAGTTGTGGCAATGCTAACCGCGACTACTGCGCAGAACCATTGTCCTGGTGAAACAGCGCAGCCTTAATTTGCAACACTGGTCGTTTAGTTCTAGCGGCAAGCGGTCCAAAAGTTCTGCATTCTCCTGTGATCGTTTTACCGATCTCAAGATAGTTGGCTAAAGGCGGAAACACGCTCGAATTTTTGTTCGTAAGCAAACTTTGCTTATGAGTGTTTTCATCTTTAAGTTCCAGTGCAGGGTGGAATGCACACTATTCAAACGTCTTCTTAACGCGGTTCATCATTAGTGCTCATGCAAACCATTTAAACTGTGTGAGCTCATTAGAAACAAAAGCAAAATTTGGCGCAATATTACCGTATATTCTGGTTAACGATTAGCTTCTTGCATTGATCTTTTTACGTTCCTTAACAAAAAGCCAGGCCATGCATTTAATTTCTACGGTCTGAGCGTGGAGTATCTGCGTAAAAATAGAGGTCTGTCAATGCTAGTGGCTCCAATACCAGTAATTGACTAGTTTGCTTTTCCAGCAAAGCTCGGTATCTGAAGAGAGGCATTTTTACGTAGTTTTAACAATAAGTTGATAGAGCTGAATAGATATTTTCTTACCAAGTTGATTTATTACTCACCACTAGTATGATGTTAGTTTCGTTGCAATCTCACAGTCGGTTTGTACATATCATCAGTTGGCTAGCAAAAGAGAGAGATACTTACACTCCCGCCGCCCGCGTAGTTACGCGCGGATCTCTTGCGGGAGTGCCCGTCAGCCCGAATAGACAGGCCAGCGGCTTCCCCACCCTCTCCCTATCGAGGTTCGGAATGAAGGTACCACACTACTCCTACCCGACAATTAGACGCGATCACCTCGCGACTCCGCGTTACACCGCGGAATATACTCCCCCCCCCCCCCCCCCCCCCCCCCCCCCCCGAAGGGTGTCTTGGCCCACTCCAAGGCAGGGGTTCCCCACCGCTGTAAAGGGCAGCAGCGGAGCCAGATGGTCCTCTCGCCAGGAGGTCTGCTTTCATGCGGCTAACTCGCTCTCGTTGTGCCTATTAAGCCAAGGCAGCAGGCGTCCCACCGGGTACCGGTACCACCGGGTTGCTAAACCCCGGGGCGTTCACCGACCGGCCCGGGTTCCGTGTGCGGCACACTTCCTCCCCGTACGTTTAAAGTAGCCTTAACAGCCCCGAATGGGCCACAACAAAATGACAATAGAAATTCGTTGCCACTCAATCGATATCGTATGCCTTGCCTCCCGCGCTAACAAAAGTGACCTCGGGAAAGTTACTATTGGGAGTTTGTAGAATCTGACCAACTTTCTATTTGGCGCGTGAAGGTCACCGCAGCACGCGTAACTCGCGCGCCAGCTACGTCCAAATTCCCCATTCGCCGGACTTCGCTCTTGCTCGTTTTTCTAATCCCATTTATAAACAAATTGAAGCAACAATGTTTTAAGGCTCTAGCACTATCATATCAGAAGCACCTTTATTTTGAAATACGCGTTTAAAAAATAAACGCCGCCGCCGATTGGCACGAAATTTGATCTGTAGCTGACGAATTGGGCTTCTAACGAAATAATTTAGGAGACCTTGGTGACCCAGTGTGGCGACAAAGTTAAAAGTACTGAAACTGGTTGATTCGCCCTTGCATGTGTATTGAGCATCTTGTAAAGTACAAATCAATTGCGCATTAAATCAAATTTTAATAAGGCAAAGGCGACAGTAATAGGCATTAGCGACATTTGGTTATATGTTGCTATATATATGCTAAATGATATACGTCGAGACCTCGATCAATTTAAAGGCCTCGCCTTCAATAACCTATATACGGCTCTACAATAATCTGGTAATTTCCCCAGATGCATATTGTAATATACGAAAAAAATAAACTTCTCTATCTATGATCCAAAAAAAAATCCTCCAGACACATCAGATTGGCCGATTCAACTACGGTAGCCCCACGATGCATACGAAATTCCGAATGCGGACTGACACCCGACGCACCACCATTACTGGCTCGGAAGGGGGTGTCAGTTTCGACTGAAGAGGGGGTAGTGCTGTGAAACGCCCTTTTCCCTAAAGAGTACGGCGTGCATCAAACGCTACGACACTATGCCGATCACGTCTCAGCCACCGCACTTGCAGCGACCAACCTATTACAACTTGCGATCCATTTCTCAAGCAGCATCTGGCATTTATTGTGTGTTTACGCCACGGTACCATGGACTGAAAAAATATACAAGCCGAGTAGACGTCAAAATCCTTTCTAAGCTCGATCATCCCACCTTTCGCTATGAGGTTGGCTTTATCGTTGTCACGAGATTATGGTTGTCTATTAGCTGATTGCTTAACTTTACCTTGTGTCAGTTACCGCCGCCCTAAGCGTACAACCCGCCTCTCCGTAAGGCATACCTTTAATAAAATGTGGGCCGGAAATGTTAAGATATCTAGGGTCTCTCTAACAGTCCTTGTGGCAACATGGTTACTAACACTCAGCTGCATATTGTATTCTTCTTCTTCCTCAGCTGCATATTGTATTATTCATCATTCTTAAAAAGCATTGCTCAAAGAAAATTCAATCAACAACGGGAATAGAATCGGCGATACCTCCGTAGAGGATAACCTTGACTACTGCAGTAGCCCTAGACCGCGCCGTTACGAGATTACACATCAGCCATAAGCCAAGTGCTAAACATAGCTTAAGCGACAAATGCGCCGAAAGCCAGTTATACTATCTGCCCATCATTTTGTTTATTACCAATGCGCCTATGTAAGGCATCATAAAGGAAAACTCGGGGAGTATTCCCTTAAAAGGATCGAACATCTGTCTATAGAGCCGTAGACTATGCGGTTAAACTCGCACATCCCTCGGGAGTATATTTCGTAGCTTATTATAAAATCTGGCTTTAAAATAACAGGATCAATTATTATAAATAGTTTAAAGTACTCTTCCTAGGATCTAGCTAAAAGGACACCCAAAAACACGCACACGATTAAGTGCTTGAGCGCAATCTTGGATAAGGTTCTTACAAATGTTCAGAGCTTACCTGCCCGATGTCGCACATCATTTGAACCAAGTTGCTTGCTCCGCCCAACACGACCAATATCCACTCCACTACTACGCCAATTGCCCAATCCTTTACAACGTAAAATCAAGTGAACTAGCGAAATTATTAGCCAACCGCACGAAATCAATAAAAAACGACCGCTTACACCCGAGGAAATGTCAATCAATCAATTTCATTTATTCACCTTTGTAGGTAGCAGTCAAATACTTAGTCAAACAAAATCCGTGTACTTATACAAGGGTAACAACACAAGACTAGAGTCATTTCAGGAATAAAAACATTTCAGCCAAGTCAGCTTGCCAGGCTTTCCCAGCGATTGTACTAGAAGGCAGTTAGCCGCGTGGTATCTATCACAAAAACTCCCACATCTAGAGCATTTACAACTATCGCAAGGGTCATGGAAACCCCGCTCCGCACATAGCTTGTGGTGAAAACCATGAATGGCGAATCGGGTCACAACATGTCTGTTTAGCCTATGTGTTCCTTTCCACCCACTATTCCTCATTGCCCCCGTGTTAAGGAACTCTACGTCAATGTCCGCCACTTTGTCCTCCTAATCCCTGCGGTTTGCAAGAAAGGCCTTCGTCACGGGTAGATTGAAGCGACGTTGCAGGTCTTCAGAGAGCAGCGGCGTGTCCGCGAGGATATATACGTAGCGGTTCCGAGCCGTCAGATGTAGACCCAGAGCTCGTTTAAGGAAGGAGGCCTTGACGCGGTTTAATTGTTCGAGGTTTTCTGCCGTGAGGTGGTCCCAGGTGACTCTCACCCCATAGGTCGCGATCGGAGCTATCTTGAGTTTGAACAGTCTGAGTGCCGTCTTCAGCGATAGTCTGTTCGGAGATTTGA
This sequence comes from Dermanyssus gallinae, assembly GCA_003439945.1. Classification (NCBI taxonomy): domain Eukaryota; kingdom Metazoa; phylum Arthropoda; class Arachnida; order Mesostigmata; family Dermanyssidae; genus Dermanyssus; species Dermanyssus gallinae. The sequence goes on from QVRM01001003.1 coordinate 23,531, forward strand.
TCGCCCATGTCGCCGCCAGTGCCTTCCTGCACCTCTCAGATATGTGCGCGGAGAAGCAAGTACCGGTGACAGAGAAAATCACCCCTAAGTATGGGAAGCTGTTGACATACTTAAGTGGCGTTCTGTTGAGGCGTAGCGTGTCTTCGGCTGCTGTCCTTCCCCCTCTTCTGAACTTCATGGCCACGGTTTTGGAAAGGTTAATTGTCAGGCCTAAATCGGTGACCGCTTTGTGAAGACGGGCTAGTGCTTGTTGCACCTGAAACCTACTAGGCCCGTAAAGTACTAGATCGTCCGCGTACAAAATGACCTCGACCAGGTTTCTGGGTCCCTTTATATAACTCGGGAGGTCTTTTAGGAGTACGGAGAATAGGAGTGGGCTTAGGTTATCGCCCTGCGCCAGGCCCGTTGTCTGTATGAAAGGCTGGAGCTCCGCTACCCCCCGTCGTCGATGGTGATCCTATTCTCCTGGAGAATTTGTGCGAGAAGCTTTAGCACCTTCATTGGGACCCCTACCTCAGCCAGTGCGCGCAAAGCCTTCTCTCGAGGGGCCGAGTCAAAGGCCGCCTTGAAATCCACGAATACTGCATACAGCGGGTTACGTGGCTTAGCCAGTGCTGCCTTGACATCTGCCAGCAGAATCGTACACGCTGTTTCTGTAGATCGCTCTCTCCGAAACCCATGTTGTTCCATTGGTATGGCATGAACACTTTCAAGAAAGCTGTCTAGTCTCCTCGTCAGGAGGGCAGAGAGTAGCTTATAACAAACGCTCTTCTTCGCAATGCCTCGCCATGACGAGGGGGCTGTCGGGTCGCCCTTGCCTTTGGGAATTACGAGTAGGGTGGCGTCTCTCCATTGAGTTGGAAGAGTCCCAGCGCGCAAGCATTCGTTGAATAGGGCTGTCCAGCACGGTGCCAACACAAAGCCGTTCTTTAGGTGCTCGTTGCAGAGATTGTCGGGACCGGCCGCTTTTTTGTTTCGTAAGCTATCCAGGCCCTGCATTAGCTCTCGGACTGTGAACTCCCTCTCAAGAATATCACGACCCCCTTCAATGTCCTTATCCCACACGGCAGCAAAGTATGGAACCGCGCGAGGTATTGTGTCAGACGACGCGAACATGTCCGAGAAGTGATCGATGAGGGAAGCAGAGCTTATCGGGCAGGCCGCTGTCCTGGAACTGTTCGATAGCCATTTGTATGGCTGGCTCTCTGCCTCGGCGATCAGCCGGTTTTCCAGGAGCTCAAGATATTTCTTCCGCTGCATTTCGTACGTTTTCCGGCAGATCGTCCTGAAGACTGAGGCCAGCGCGCGAAATGCCGGTTGCTCCTCTGCGAGAAGCCTGAAGCCAATTTGCGCCCTCCGGGCGAGACGGCAGTGGTGGTCAAACCATGGCCTGTGCTTCTTGTTCCCTCTGTCGGGAGGCGGTAGTGCGCACGCCTGTAGAATCTCGGTGAGCTGTTGCGCATACCCGTCTGTGTTCACCACGGGAGGCACTGGGAGCACCTCGTGAGCGCGTTCCATAAGCTTGACCATATTCAGTTTCCGCGAAAGGGATTCGTGTCTGGCTGTTCGATCCGAAGCGACTCGCACCGTGATGTCAATTGCCATCGGAATGTGGGCACGAATACTCGCGCCTTCCGCGAGTGAATTGTTCTCGCCCTGAAACTTAACTTCATCCCTGGTTAAGTTTGTTCCGAAAACGTCGATAGCGGAACTGCCGGCGTGACCCAGAAATGTCGGTACCGAGCACGGGTTGGCAATCCAGCATCCGTAGTCCGCCAGCGTATCACGGAGAGCCATTGCACGAGCGGAGTCGGGCTGGTCAATGCGGGCGTTGAAATCTCCGGCGACGACTAGTGAGGCGGAACGGAGAGGATGCACTGCTTCGATTCCACTGACAAGCTTTTCCACCATAACTTGGGTTGACTCCTCAGCGTCGGGTTTGACGTAGGCTGCTACTATGCATAGTTGCGGCCCGCGTAGCGCGATGATGTTGTTCTCGGTCATGCATGACTCTTTTAGACGCGGGAGATTCGTCGGCGAGTGCGGCCGCTTCCGCTCATTGCGTGAATTGGGGGTCGGAGAACACGCGACGGCTGCGGCTGATGTTGTGTTGACGGTTGATGAGACCGCCGTACAGCTGGGCCGTGCCAACGGTTGTTGGCTCTGTTGATGTTGGGCTGGCTCGACTTCCACCATTTTGTCGAGTTGGTGGCTCAAAACGGTAAAACCGCTAGGTAAAGACCAAAAAAAAAAAAAATTGTCTTTACCTGGAATCGAACCAGGGGCCTATTTATGGTAATCCGGGGCCCTACCGCTTAGTCATATCAACACTTGCTTTGGTAGCTGACGATATCCTATCACCCCCCTCAACCAGATATGGTTTTGGAAATGGTGTAAAATTAAAATTCCAGGCGCTGATTTCTACTCGCACACACGTACACACTCACTGATACGTTTGGACTTCACGTTGGTATGAAACATAGGCAAAGCTGCTGCGGGTGCTACTGTGTGCGCTAGTACAGCTGTAAGTCATAACGGTAGTCAAACGGCGTGAAAGTTCCGCATTATCTGTTGGATGTTTCCAGGAGAGTAAGAGCTATGGATGTTATCCAGAAAGCTCTAAAAACTGTGTTCAGTTTTTGCGGTACAACTTTGCTTTAGAAACGCCGCCTAATCACCGGATTGACCACAGATCAGCGGAGCACACGCAAAACACGACCGCACAGCAGTGCTAACAGCTGATCACTAATCACCCGAGGAAATGTGTATGTAGGCAGATCCGGTTTCGAAACCAAACAGTGCGGAAGCGTTTTTTGTAGATCTGAGTGAAAGATCTTGTGATTCTACTAGTAGACTTGCCGGGCCGCCGCCTACCTAAGTACTAGTAGAATAAAGAGATCGCCAAGACAAGACAAGCATGTACTAAACTTCAAAGATTACACCTAAGAACGCGGAACTGGCTGGGTAGAAAAACCGAAGGCAGGACGGGCCAAAGGAGGCAGACGTGAGACAAGCCGACCTCCGACCGGCCGAGTACAAAGCCGCCCGAACGATACTGCGAGGACTTACCGCTAAAAACAAGGCATGGAGAAAGTCGATAATTACAGTGATATATGGGACCTACCGTATATGAGTGTCATGACCAAGCTCCGGAAAAAATTACAAATGAAGGTTTAGGGATAAAGTCTTGAAACAAGCAGGCCGGAAAACTGCAACTCCCAAAACGAGGGAATTCGTGCTTCGAATCCTCTTGGATGTAAAAAATGTCTTCAATGCAATGAACTTGAAAATAGTAGCGCAGGCGATGAAAGGGAGGGAAATACCTATGTATTTCCGTTAAGTAGTTTCATCCTACCTGGATGAACAAAGTCCGGTTGTAGAAGGACAAGGATGCAAGGTTACTGCTGGTGTTTCATAAAGTTCGATTCTGGGATGATTTGGTGTACGTCATTGGTGATCTGCTTTTGCTCTTTAATCACTGTCGCAGCAGGAGGCTAAACCTTAGGTGTCGCCGCGGGTACATTTACCCCATTCTGAAAAACAGCAGAGAAAGACCCTTTGAAAAACGAGGACGACGGCTAAATATCGGTCACGGGTGCGCAGATCTTGGCAGGCATGGCCTCGGGCTTTCTTTGTATAACTCTTATTGCTGACTCTTTAGCTGCCCCATTCGGTGCGGGCAACTGCCGGAAGTAGCTTCATGCTTTGATTTACATAGGCAACACTTGCCGCTTGGTTGCAGTCTTTCTGGAGATGGTTCGTGGAACCGCAGCGGCGACAACGGGGTGCCGCCCAAGGGCAGTCCGCCTTGATGTGGTCTAAGCTATAACACCGGTAGCACTGGTGTGGCTTCCTATAAAGCATCACACCGTGTGTTTTTAGACCCAGACAAATTTCCGCCGGAAAAACAATTCCGACAAAAGTTAGATTACTTGGTCAGTGGCCATAACTATGCAAGTTTGGGCGTTCTTCGCTCTGACTCGGCCTCTGTGACACCTAAAGTTGTGTCGCTGAGTGACGAATGCACACCGCATTTTTTCCTTTACTGCCAATCTTTAGCCACTCTAGACTGAACCGGAATACCACCGACGGAGGTTAAACTCAGCAATGTCGCTCTCCCTCAGCTTCCTCGGCGACGCTAACAAGTTCACCGGCTCGTGTAAAACATGGTTCCTCGACTTTTCCTTTAAGATGTCTAGCAATATAATCGCAACCAGTCTCCAGCAAATTATTAACAGCGGCAAAAATAATTGCCTCAGGTAGCTCATTTGTTTAAACCTTTGGTGTTGCCTCCTTTCTCATAACTTTGCCACCCGCACCAGCTACATTCCAGCCCTCGGTGTCTATGGCGGCGTGGTCTAGGAAACTAGTGCGCTAGTCACTGTTGTCATCTAACGGTCCCCGGTTCGATCCCTGTTGTTGAACGAATGAGTGTCAGCGGCCATGCTGCCACAAGGACTGTTAGGGAAACCCAAGATATCTTAACATGTCCGGCCCTCGGTTTATTGAAGATATACCTCAGGTTAAGTTCCAAGCCCGTAGGAGACGGAGGATAGTCTAGAATTAAAAACAACCTTCTTAACAAATGTTTAATTATAGCCCTCGGTGTTTTCCTCATCGTGCGCCTCATCGGAGTCACCGGTTGGCCGCACTGTGGCACCGCTCTCCATGGCTTCTCTTTTAGCGCTCTTTGTCAGCTTTGCTCCACTCTTTCCGGCCGCTCTCGTCTTCGATGGTTTCTCCCGTCGCAGTGGGCTGGTGGCTTGCCGTTTGATAGGTGCCGCTGTCGCAGCGGTGTCGATGCCGACGACATCCTCCCACCGGATGTGCGTTGCGGCTGCTTTCCCTAACCTCCTTTCCACTTGTTGACATTTCTGCTGCTGCCTCGGTCTCTTGACCGGCTGCAGCTTTTTGGACGTTCCCCGATGGTTCCGCGTCTGTGATAGACGGCAGATCATGGTTGCCGCTGCTTGATACGTCTGCTGGCGACGTTGTTGTTGTTGTCGTCGATGGGCCAGGTTAACAAAACTTCTCTGGAATTCTGCATTTCTCCAAAATCCTTCTCGCATATTAGTAGTTGTAAAACAGTTGACCTTCCCGGGATATATGCAGTAAGCAAACTGTTATTTGCAGATTAACCTCTGACTATTAGCATTTTGATATATATTGCTTTGCTACGAAGAGGGGCGTCCAGATTTACGCAGGAAGGACTTATAGGAAAAAGATAGCCGAATCTAGTGGAACAGCAGCGCTCCAACAAGCCGTTGCCACTACTAGCAGCATCTCACAACCGCCGTATTCTCCGCACGCTTCACTAGCAGTACCCTTGCCTCATCCCACCAGCCAGCCAAATTCCTCTACGTCGACAAAGAAACCCAAGGAGGCCATAGCCTGGCCAGCGTGGTCAAGGAAAAGGTGGCCCTTCTCAGACCACCAAATCACCAACATTATCATTTCTATCAAACAAGAAAGGGTGCCGCTCTAACTCGCATGGAGGCCAAGGGTCGAGGCAAACATGTAATGACGGATCAAGCTCGCGCTTATATTGCTGCTCACAAGCTTTCAATGACACGATTGCGCCCGTATGGAGGAGTTGATCAATGAGATGGTCGCAAATTCGCTAAACACACTCCTGCTCCAGCAGGAGACGTGGTGCCAACGTCCCTTATCGGCTTGCTAGCGGTCGGATCGTGCTCAAGCGAGGATGTTGCCAAGGCTCTTCGCACCTTTTCATCAAGTGCGGCGGGAGGTCTCGATGGCCTCACACATCTAAAATGCCTTCTCCCTGCCAACAGAGATCACAACGATTTACTGGAAACACTTGCAAAGATCTGCGACATCATACGTAACGGGCAAGTTTCAAAGGCTGTCAGAAACGTCATATATGGAGGGTAGCTTATCGCCCTGAAAGAGAAAATCGAAGGATACCGACCCATAGTCGTTGGCTGCACTCTGCGTAGACTAGCCACAAAGACCCTGCTTCCTCAGGTTGAATGTGAAAAACGACCTGCAGCCACGGCAAATTAAGTACGGCACTCATAATGGCGCAGAAATAAATGCTCGCACCTTCCTCGAAAACAAGGAGAAGTGCTGCCTCCTAAAATAGATTTTAAGAATGCGTTTAACTTAAGCAAACGAGGACACCTCTTGGCAGAGCTTTCCAGGCACGCCCCGGCCCTCTATCTGATGATGCTTGAGGAATATAGCAGGCCGACTTCCCTGATGTTTGGTGAGGTTGAAATCAGGTCATCAGCCGGTTGTCAGCAGAGAGGCGTAGCGGCTCCTCTTGCGTTTAGTCTGCTTTTGTCTGACTTTAACAGAAACTGGACCATCTCGGAAGACATCAAGTCTACTTTTGGCTCCGGCACGCAATGGGAGTGCAAAAGGTCCTGTATGCACTACTGACCTCACCTGCCTTCCTTCAGCCGTCAGAAACTTTAGATCTCGACGGCCAGGTGAGGAGAGCCTTGGAAAACATACTCGACTTACTCCGGCTGGGTGGAATGGGCATTCGCTAGGCCACGGACCTTGCCTTGCCTGCTTTACTTGCCTCGTCACATAGCTGCGCCTCTGCAGTGACCGCTACTGCCGGCGGACTAATCGGCCATCAACAAGACACCGTTCGAATCTCGAACGCGCGTCAGTCTGCTCCTCCTTCTGAAGAACAGGTTGTTAGGCAGAAGGGGTGGGATCAAATCGCCACACCGGCTACCCACTTAACTCTTCTGTCGGCCCGCGAGTTAGATGTAGACGGCGTTATACTGAAAGCGGTTTCATGCGACGCCGCCGGAGCGTGGCTCGACGTGTTTCCGTCCGAGCTATTCGGCAGTAAGCTGGCCGATTACCAGTTCCGTGCCGCCAGTGGCCCTCAGACTTGGCATTGCCATGTTTAAGAGGGAGGAATGCTCGTGTGGTGGAACGGTGGATAAACGCGGCTTTTTTTTGCACTGGCTTTGTTGCACTAAGCTTACGCCAAAGTCGCCACGATGCCATTAATGACGTCCTCGGGCGCGCTTTCAGACAAGCTGCTACCGCGTCACGCTGGAGCCTGGTGGACTGCAGAGGGACGACAAGCGTCGTTTGAGGCCACAGCGGAGCCAAGATCGACCGCGTTCCTCCGACAGAGAGTGTCATTAGAATTACACTGACACTCAAGCAATAAGAATAATATAAGCTAATATAATAAAGATTTTAGATATTATTTAAGTCACATCTTAATAATTGTGATACATGTACATATTAATAAAATAAACTCTTGTTAAAAAAGTATTATGATTATTATTATTATTATTATTATTATTATTATCATTATTATTATTCTTTCAAGCGTATTTTTATTTATCTATTGCACATTATATACGACAACATGAGCATGCCTCCATTAGGCAAATTCCCCAATATTGATTGTGAATGCTTTCCAGTGTATTTGTATTTAGTCAATAAATTAAACAATTCATTCAAGTATAAAGTGAATATCCGAACATAGTATATGAAAATCGCCGCTTTCTTCATTTTAAAGATATTCTTAGCTTGCCCAATAGTATCATTGTATCGAGCTGCCTCCCGTAACATCTAATACTAAGTTCCATTCTAAAAACTGACCCTTATAACGCCCAATAATTAATATTGCACATTTATAAACCTAAGAGACCACTATTTAATAAAGAGCAGATCATGGTCATGTGGACTGATTTGCCCCGGGAACTAAACTGGTATCTAATCTTACCATGCGAATAAATCGTATTCTCAATAATACTCTTAAGCATAATAATCTGTGGACAATATTATAGATGTTACAAGAGGCAGCTTGCAGATAGAATTGTATATGCAGTGAATATGGCAACTTGCCTATAACTACTGATCTTGTTCTTACCGTAAATAGACGAAATCCACGCCTACATCTTTTTATAATTGCAGATGATGCTGGTGCTTAAAAAAGAAGGCCTGCGAGAAGGGCACACGTGGCAAGACAAGATAAACAGGTGGCCAGTGCTGCCCAACAGACACGGTTTGGCTTCTGTAGCATATCCAGCAGGTAATCTCTGTCTGAAGGTAAATACGCCTAAAAAACATTCATAATAAATCGCTTCCTGAGTTTAATAAGGATCTAGTCTCATTTCGCGTTAACCAAATATTGCACACAGCTCTAACACTTAAATATATTATATTTCAGAGATGGGCTGCCTTTTTACCCTAATCGAACAGAACAAAAGAAATGCCGACAAAGTTTAAATCGTGCGTGTAGTTTTCCTGTTAAGCAAATTGATTTCTCACAACACTTGTGAATGCAACGTAATTGTACTGAGACGAAAGTCTACCTTCTTATACGTGGTTGTGTAAGATGGCCAGACGTGACCTTACTGAAGAATAACCGTCACTCTACGTAAAGTCACAGACTATTGCGGGAAGCTACAGCATTTGTTAATTGGCCAAAAGTCATGCTATGGCCTTTGTTTAGTATTCCGATACAAACACTACGATTGCTGCCAAAATGGACACTAGCATATTTATCCGGCAGTCACATATCATCACCTTATTTTTTGCATACTCATATTGAGTATGCATAAAGCGACGACTCGCCACACTTGTGCCCACGTATGCATAAACGAGAGCTTACTTAAATCGCATAATCATTCTTATTTATGCAGTTTGATTGAGATAATGCCTGCTGTTGCTTGTCCACTGACGGACAAAAATAAACTGCTCAATTTGCGGTAGCTTATAGATGATGATATGCGTGAGCACTGTAGCGGAGGGCAAGATGCCGATATGGCCGAATACAATATTTTCAGACCTGGTCATAACTGGTGCTAAATAATTTCACTCGACACGAGACTTCTCCGAGACAATTTTTTTGGTCCATGGCTTCTTCCTTCAAAAATGTTTGCTTTAACGGGCTCTACAATTTCCTGTATCGCTTTCTCAATTATTTTGGGTCACTCAGTATATATAGGTCTTTTTGATAACCAAGCTGTGCGTCAGCTTCTAAATTTCCACATCAATTTATAAGGACACATAATATCTATATGTGCATGCTTCATTTCTACTGTACTAAAACGTCGAACAATTACACAGCGTATATACTACGTATACGATAATATCCTTTATAACTCGGTTAGTCTACCACGATTAATTATAAATTTAAAAAGTAAAGACATACGATTAAAGAAATCTCTCAACGTTTCTCCGACAGCGTTTAAATATGCAAACAAATAATTATTGGTGTACACGTTTTATTACTACCTCCACAGTAATTTGCTTTAACTTTCTGCCACTTTGCGTCTGCAAATATCATAGTGAATCTTGCAAGAATTTCGTGGCAAGCTCTGTAAGGGAACATATGTCGTTGATGGGAATAGCTAAATCGGAATGTTTAATGTCCACACCTGTTATTCTCTAAGGGATTAAAACAAATATGCTAAACAGTAAATGCATATTATTATCTATTTTGACGAGTTGCATTTAAGCTGGCTAATAGTAGACAAATTCAGTTGCAAGGAACGTTCCGGAATACAAAGTGCATAAATTGTGCAATTGTTTGACATTTTTGTAGCGTAGATGTGCAATATGCAAATATTTTCAAGACACAAATATTCATAATATTTGCATGCACAAATATAATTAGGTGGTGCTAGTCCGTCTAGCAGAAAAGACGCTGGAAGCCACAAACAAAAAAAACTCATTATCGCATGTTGATTTACTCTACGTTCTTATCATTGCAGGGCAAACAGTGTAGAGCAGTGCCGTAAAGAGCGTAATTCTTCGTTTCTGAATGTTTCTAAAGTAGCATTAATTAAAACGTATAACAGCGTCAATTTATACTGTATTGTAAATATGTTTATTGGTACATGTATATTATACATATTGTTACAATAAACATATACACGTGTGTATTAGATTATGCATGGATAATACAGTGACGAAATTTAAATTCTAAATTTTAAATACAAAACAGTTATTCATCATGTATCAGTAACACATGTGCACATATTGCAAATACAACAACGTTTATTGAAACTCGCAATTATACTATAATAACGTAATTTGGTGTGTCTATTACGATTAAACTTCATATAAAAATAAAGACATACGACCAGTACAAAAGTGCTTGGTCAAAAATTAAATCTCTTTCATAACATTTCTTCCATGACAGCGTTTAAATAGAAACATAAATGATTTAGCACTTACGTGCGCCGGCAAATACTATAGAGCATCTAGCCAGAATTTCTTGGCTAGATTTGTGATGGACCTGTTATTCCCTCATACGGAAAATCTCTTCATGGCATGTTGATTAGGTCTATCTTCTCTTTGTAGGGCAAACAGCATAAGGTATTTTAAAGAATAAAGTTTTTTCGTTTCCGATATTTTATAAAGGTTGTAATATTTAATGGTATATAATTGCGTCGATTTATACTGTCTCGTAATGTGTTTATGCGTACGTATATTTTATACATAATGTTACAATAATCATATTCACATAATAGATACAATGTTATACAAATATATTGAAATTATGAAACCTAAATTGTAAACTTCAAACGCAAAACACTTTTTAACCATATATTACTTTGGGTAGCACTCACCAATTCAATCCAAAATATTGGAAAAATTATTTTCGGAACTTGTTCTGTTTTCAGAGGTATTAGCTTTAGATTAGTCTGAGCCCGTATTCTCTTGTCAATCGTCATGCCGGATCTCTAGAAAGACAAATCGCAAGCATAAAATTATATGTTTGGTGGACTCATTTCCCAAAAAAGATTTGAATTTAAATATTATGTATGTGAGATATTGTTTGAATAGTGCAAATAATATGCACAGCGGTATTTCTCCTCTTAAAGTAGAAGACTCAACACTTGTTGAAAACTCGGACAAAGCCCACGCTCTTATGCAATACTTTGAAAGTGTCTACATCCCATCAGGGCAATCTGTCAACCTTCCTCCGTCCACATCAGCAGCACATCTCAACGATATCACTTTCTCAGCTGACGTGGTGCTTCAGAAGATGCAGACACTGAAGAGGAGGTCAAGCGTGACTCCTGACCGACTTCCACCAATTTTGTTTGCGCAATTGGCGGACGTCTTGGCGGGTCCGCTTTCTATTATTTTTACTCGTTCCTTCGAGGATGGTGAGGTGCCGACTTTATTTAAAGAATCTATCGTCACAGCCATCCACAAAAAAGGCAAGAGGTATCTGCCGGAAAATTATCGACCTGTGGCCCGATGTGTTATCCCATGTTTAATCATGGAGAAAATCGTCGTCGACAACATTACAGAATTCTTATCTGCGAACGGCCACTTGGATCCTAATCAGCATGGTTTTACCAAAGGGCGCTCCACCGAAACTCAACTCCTCGAAGTATCACAGGACTGGGCCCTCGCGCGTAATAGAAGAGTCACCCTCCATGTACTGTACTTTGACTTCTCGCGCGCCTTTGACAGGGTTGACCATACGCTTCTGCTGGTAAAAATTGCTTCACTTGGAATCGGCCCTCGTATAATCAAGTGGCTCAATGCATACTTGTCAGACAGAACTTTCAGGGTGAGAGTTGATGATTCCTTATCCAGCAGCGGGCGATGTACGTCAGGAGTCCCTCAGGGCTCTTGCTTAGGCCCATTATTGTACGCGATCTTTGTTACTGATCTAGGCCGTGCTCTCAGCGCAATCAATGTCACTTACAAAATGTATGCTGATGATCTCAAGGTTTATACCGAAGTACACAGTGACCGGGATCGAACGGAACTGCAGAAAGCAGTCAATCTCATATCCAGCTGGTCCAAAGCTAACCGAATGGAGTTATCTGTTCCAAAATGCGCAATTTTAAAGACCATTTCTGATGATGCTAAGTATTACTTGGACGGAAACATTATAAATGAAGTCAATGCGTACAAAGACCTGGGAGTGACGTTTGATCGCCAACTTAAGTTCCGGGAACATATTGTGGAAACAGCGACTGCAGCGACTCGACTGTGCAACCTTCTTCTTAGAACGTTTATCTTACAGGACCTAAAAATGTATATAAAACTGTACGAAACAATAGTAGTACCGAAACTCACGTACTGCGCTCATGTCTGGGCACCCTTCCATGGGAAAGATGTGGCAATGTTGCAACGCGTGCAGGACAGGTTCATTAAGCGTCTGTCCTGGCGCTGCAAAATTGCTCGTGCCGAAATTGTACTCCCTAGTGTAGAGGAGTACCAACGACGGGTTGACACTCGTATTTTTAGACAGATCATAAAAGAAAATCGACTTTCAAAGTTTTTCACTGTAAGGACGAACAACTTACGGAGCGGCGTAACTATTCACGCACTGGAAATAGCCAATGCCGAAGTCGTTAACAATGCTTTTGCGTGGCGCCTGGCCCGCCGCGCACGGGACGACGACAAAATATGTGACTTGTTAAAACCCCTTTTTCAATAAAAAAGAGACTTGTATTGTATTGTAATATAAGCCTGTTCGGCCTACACTGCGGTAGCGGTGGCTACAACTCGTGCTCTCTCAGAAGCTTCTCTCACTGACGTCATGCTCTGTGAGGAGAGGGAGGCAGAGATTCAAACATGATGGTCCCGCTGCCGGCCATCTGCTATGAATGCATGATATATGAAATAAACGGATTACTAGTCGTTGTACATAACCGCCAAGAACGGCTTGTTCACTCCCGTAAATAGCAAATCGAAATCCACTAATTCGCTTAAACAAAGGCTCCCCCAAAACTCTACAATATGTTTCTACAGTATAGCTGTAGTGATATATTTTTGCTGGCATGATAATTACATCAACGTTAGGGGATGCGATTAATTAAGACGCCCATGGTACTCAATTAGATGTGGGAGGGATTTGTTTAGAAATGAATTCCTTTTTATAACGGGAGAACTAGTCATATATAACAAGGGGTGAATATCCCTAGTTACCTAGAGCTCGTACTTCTCGAGGATAACTCTAGGACACAGCTTGTGTTACGGATGCTATGAATTACAGGAACCCAACTTGGTCCTGATGAAGAAACTGTGTACAGTGTAATCTCGTGAAACCGTGGGTATCCCTCTCTGGGGGAGCTCTAAGAAAGGTCGCCGATAATGAAACGGCTCGCCGGTAGCAATTTGCACTCCGCGATATTATCGAAGGGTGTTCAAATTCCACGCTTAACAGAATATTAGCGTTAAAAGGACAAACGGAATACGCAACACGCGGAGGCAGAAGAGGCACTGTTAACGGAAGGCGGTGTCTCAACAAAGCCGATCTGTGTTAGCGCCACCGGAGAGAACTGCAAGGGTAGCCTCTCCGCTGTTAAGTGCAGCACTAGTGCAGCTGAGCTTAATAGCAACGACTGCAGTAGAGATGACGACAGCAAAACAACAACAACGCCTCTATCTTCTAAACCAGAACGACTTACTTTTCAGAACGACTTACGCATTTCAAGACGAATGAGTTCGCCGCCCGTCACCACGTATTGCTTGATGACACACTGTCATTAGTCAGTGGCCGTCATAGTCAAGGCAACTCAGAAGCAACTTCTGAGCGGAACGGCCGATACGCCTAGCAAGGCGCGCATACCACAGGTTTTTAACAAATCAAGCGCCAATATATTACCAGTTATCACCTCAGCCAGGTTATTTCCTGAGCTGAGAATGATGCTGGAGAATACAACAGTATCAGCTGGAGAATACAATATCAGCTGAGAATGATGCTGGAGAATACAACACTACGCACCGTTGCTGGCCTGCGGTAAGGGGTGTCGACGTTCGTCTTATGCTTATTGTTCAGCATACCGGTATCGCCGACGGGACAACATGACCCTAGCTGTTCTAAAAGCTGCGGGAGCCATTCGCGCCGCGCCGCTCTCAAGGAAATTATTTCAAAAGCACCGAAATTTGCTAATGTGCCCTGCACGAGGAAAAATGTATAGTAGTGCCAGTTGCAGTAGAAACGTTGAGGATATGGGTGAATCGATATTAACATTCCTGAAAGAACTTGGAGAAGACAGAAAGTAAAGATGATAAAATGGGGATATTACTGGCCACTGACGCAAAGCGCTGCTTCTGATGCAGGGCATGCCATTGGCTGTTTGTTTGAAACGCGGCTTCAGTTATAGGCGCCATGGGCTGACGCAAAATTGACCACTAGTAGTAAAAACGTTTACTCATTACATTTTTAAGAATAAAGCACTAATAAAACAAAGCATGATTACTGTGCATACCAATAATAATACAAATCAAGCTGTTAATCAAATGTCTAAACTGCGGAACAATGGCAGCACATGGTAGAAATGAAACGCCCACGCGTGTACCTACTAAAAACTGGTAATCACAGAGGCTATCTTTGACTCAGCTTGTGCAACAAAAAGTTGGTTCGCGTCAAAAATAAACAAATGAAAACAAAAGTAAATGTATAAATCGCATAATTATTGTTTGCTCTTAACCACAAGAACGCATGGCACAACTCACCGCGTGGATGTCAATATAGGAGGAGTGCTTTTTCGCGTCGGGGTGTAATCCACTGACAGAATGTTGCAGAGATGGATCTCCGTTAAGGAAATGAGGCCGACTCAATACAACTGGTACCGTAGGTACGATGTACGTATTCCGCAGGCTTACGTCGAATGTCCCCTTAACGTGCGTTGGATTCGCGCAAAGGCACCTAAAGGAAATCAGGTGCAGTCGCTGCGGTAATTGAGTCAATTTTCATCTTTCAAAAGGTCTGAGTATAAAATGACGCGCATTTGAATCTACGCTGAGTTAAGCTTTATCCATTTGGCTAGAAAAAATGAGTCATTATGGGTGCATGCAAATCGTACTTATCCATTTCGGGGTCTCCGGTCTCATTGAACAGGTCACTGCCTCCTCGGAAGCGAGCGATTTGCTCATGCTTGAGCACGAACCGTTTTTCAAAATGCAGAGGCCACGGCTTATAAAGTTGAACAAGACATATACTAACGTCCCTTGGTGGCGTTTCAAACGCTGGAAAAAAATCACCATCTGCAGAGAGAATAACATTAATAAAGCTACGCTTAGGTTTACGTAAACTCGTTTACTGCTGGTGTTGCTCATTGTAAAAACAATCAGTGTGCTTTTCCTACTGTATGTGTTCCTTCCTAGGTACTGAACATAGTACAATAAGAACACACATGACTGTCTTAAGCAAATTAATGACTATAATAACTGTAATTTCGCACTCAGTATGTGCCGCTTTTGCATGCTTTTAATCTATTGATTGCTATTTGCAATTGTTACACTGTCAAGGCATAGTCAGGATGAGTACTAGGTATTTGGGTATAAGGATGTGCTTGTAGATGACCTACCTGTACCCTCCAATTTGTTACAGCGATTTCCATATGCGCTAGGATAGCTAAAAACAAACAATAATCAGAGTGTTTCATTTATACTCTTATTAAGTTCAGCTGTTTCATATATCAAATTTCAAAACGAATGAATATGACAACTATTGTTTGCTTATATTTTGTGCTGATAAGGCTAGCAGAACTAAACAGCTACATTTGCACTTCCAGCGCCATGACGGTTTACCTAATATTATCATTTTGGGAAAACGTCCTGGTGGAGAGAAAACAATAACGACAATATCATTTTGGAAAAATGTCCTAGTGATAAAAGAATAACAACATTTTAGTATGATTTTAGAAAAGACTTAATTTTAGCACGCCGTCCTATAATATCAATACACAACTGAGAATTGCACCAATCAGGCAAACTTATCCAGACGAAATATTTCTAACATAAAGCTATTTTTTTGCCTTTAATGACGTTACCTAATACTTAATATTACTTAGGATCGTAATCCAGGACTACTTACTCCCAATCAGAGCGATAAATCATGTTGTTGACCCTTTTTGTATCACTATACACCAGCTCCATGACGTATCCCGGTGTATCGTTGTAATCTTTGAAAAATGCGTACCCGCCGATAGTAGATGGCAAAACATTACGGGGGTCGTTGGCCACATCTTGATCGGCGTAGCTGCCGCAATGCAGTAAAATGATACATTCATTATTATTCATGAATTATTCATGGCAAATCCATGCATTCTTTTTAGCAAAGCTCACTTTAATCTCACTAATAACTGTTGCGCATCGACAATAGGTGTTATCAAATTACATACTTATGTATTTTTCCCATATCAGTGGGGCATGGCCCAAAATAGCTGGAGTGTAATACCTCCCTTGCTTCTGGTGAGCTCGATCTGTGGTTGTTGGCATGTTCTATCACCGATAAATTACCGACTTCCTCCCGCTTCTTTATTGTAAATAACTCTTCAACAATGATTCATAGTTTTCTCTAGAATCGTCCAAGTGCACGTGAAAATTTGCTTTATTTTGCTTTGTAAGTGTTCGTACACGAGACACCACGTAAGAGGCCTTTGTATTTGTTCTTCGACGAGAGCGTATTTATTGCGAACATACTACAAGCGTCAACAGGAACCTTACTATTGTACAAAAAATAAAGAACAGAAACTTACCCGCTAAAGAAATACTGGCCAACGGTGGTCTTTACGAAGAGTGTTTTCTTGTGGATAGAATAGGACCAATCGCGAGAATTGCCCTCAGGATCATAATAAGCCATGGCGGCGTAGTTTGCGGTTGTAATTTTATCATATATGCTTCCGTTCGACATACTTGGCTCAAAGAAGTACGTTTCCCGATAGAAAAACTCAATAGTATTGTTTCCATAACGAGATAAAACCTTGTCGCGTTCAACTCTAGAAAAAAACAAAATAAACCCAGATCTGCAATACGAATCTTTATAAATTAAACTGCGTCATACCAAAGCTTAAATACACAGGAAGACCGTATTTTTTATTTGTAAAGCGAGTACAACGAGCTATCCACAATTTGTGTCTTTTAATAAACTATAGGTGGCACTAAATAACTCTGCCAAGTGGAGGTGTATGTAGTATAACCAATATTGACAGAAGAGCAATTCGACAGTACTATGCAGCAAACTACACAAAATCTGTGTCGTGTTGAACCATACATTTAGATTGCCCATACAGCGATAAAACTACTGCATTTTTATCGGAGTCAATGTTATACGGCTTCTTAGACCGTTGCTAAAAAAAGTCGGGATAGTAATTCGTAGCTGCCTATGTCGAAAAATATCAGCTCAAATTATCTAGGAGGGCATTCCTTTGTGATCTTGCACGCCGGCCATAGTAAATTGGAAGCTTTGAAGGAGCTAACAAGACCCTTTTCTCGACGGGGTTCTTGCCAAAGAGGGTCGCTGCTACAGTTCTAACAGAAAGAGCATAACGAATCGAGTACTGCAAAAAAAGATATCGTGAGCCTTACGAACAGTGAATCTGTGTCATGAACGATACTTTGCAGAAATAAACGTACATAGGTTGTATAATCCATATGTCGCTAAATAAGCTCAATATATATATATATATATATATATATATATACACGACTACTGAGAGGTGTAATCAAGAAATTCACACGCCGAGTTTCTTATCGCTGTGACGTCCCACCGACGCAAACCGTTGTTAAAGATATCATAGACACTTTTAATGAATTAGACTGTAAATTTGCCAACTACGTTTTCTCCAGTGAGGAGTTTTGCAGCTTCTTTTTTAATCGCATACCAACGACAACAAGATCTTAAGTGAGATACGAGCCCAAATGCATAGCTCGAAAAGAGATTGTTATGTCGCTGTTCCCCTGGAGAGTTACCAGGACATACAACTGACGCACACCCGTGAGGGAACTGGTCATTTGATGCTAAAACAAACTCTTATCCTTTATGTAAATAAAGCGCGTATTCTATATATATTCAGCGATGAAGGATATTATTTTTAATTATGTGTATCAAGGTATACATTTGTGATGTAAGAACATGTGCACAGCCCGCTCGGGGCATAACTCAAGGCGTTAGGTCCAGGCTTGGGCTGGTCCACCTAGCCAGGGTGCCTCTCACCGACGCGGCATTCCCTCTCTGAACATCTAATGACAGACGTTGCTGTAAATATTCCCCCGCCCTCTTGTCTCCTGTAGCAAGCATCAATCTTCTTCCGACATCGGTAAGCAGTTTCTTCGTTAGCAGCCCAGGCCCCCCCAGCGTCTCAAACGCAAGGGGTGAGTACACGTGTGGGTAAGCGACGCTTGAATACTTTCGGTACTTGGCTGCCTTTGCTAGGGGTACCGCGTGTCCAGGGCGGGCTGCGCCCGCACCGACCATTGAAGGGGCTAAAGAGTCGGTTACGGTCGCATCCCACACCAGCATTTGCCCCCGCTCGAAGGGAGTTAGGGTCATCCCATCAGGTCTCTTCCCATCGTCTCTAACTAAGCCGGGAGCCCGCCGGCCATAGCCCTCTGCTAAATGTTTCATTCAAGGCTGAGTGGCGTGCGATTCTGCCTGAACTCTGCGGACATGAAAGTCCATGGTGACCTAGGGAGTCGACCTCGTCACCGCATTTGCACTGGTGTGGGGAGACTAGCTCAACTCCTAACCTCAACCCGACTAGTATTCGTGTAGACTCATCGTCGAGCAGGATACCCAGCTGAGGGCTCGGGAGAGCGTGTAGCCATGCACCTGCACCGGGCGAGGAAACTGCCTGTAACCTCGCTTTGCTAGCGGCCGTAGTTGTTCGGTCTCACAGGCCGCTCCATTGGCCGTCGAGAGACCCACAGAATGCGATGGCGTCATCGTGAGTCTGTTTAAGCGTGGCCTGGAAGTTTGCAATCGCCCGGGAGTCCAGGATAGACTCGACACCACTAGTCGCCGAATGTAACGAGGCGATGTGTGCTGCGACTGAAAGAGAAACAGCTTCAGGCAGGCCCAGTCCGCCTCTGGCTACCGGTAAGAAGGCCTGAACTAGGGAATCGTCTCGCAGCCGGAAGTTGAGTATAGATTCCAACGCAAAGCCCACCTTCGAGTTAATTTCTTCCAACTGGGCCGAGAAGACTGAACTGTTGATTCCCCTGAACAGGTAGTTCAGCCTCGACGCGGAGAAACATGAACGCAGGAGGTACAACCCCCGGTGGGCGCCCAGCTGGGGAAGACGATCAAGACCAACCTCCAGTTTTTCCATCCCACGTTCGATTGTCGGTCCAAGGTGGCGAGAGAACAGGGGTACGCCAAGAAGATCCAGGTCGTCGCCTGTTACGCGGCAACCTGGAAGTAGGTTCTGTATAGCGGAGATTTCAGCTGTACCTGAGCCGAGTATGTGAACCTCACACTTGATTGGGTTCAACTTCAAACCGCTGCATGTGGAGAAACTAAGTATCTTCTTTAAGTCTTCACAGACAGTACTGATATTACCTCCAATTACCCCGTCGTCCAAGTACCAAAGATTGAGAGAACTTTCAATTGAGTTAATCAAGTCCTTAACGGCAAGACAAAACAGAGGGGGCGCGAGAAGATCTCCCTGTTGAACCCCTTCAGCCGAAGTGAGCAGTGCCGAGGGCAAGACCAAGTGCGATGGATCGCCGTAGGCCAATTTTACTTGGTGATAAATGGCAGGGGTCTCATCCCTAACCGCCTTCAACAAGTGATCCCTCCTGACGGTGTTAAACGCGTTCTTAAGGTCAAGTTTGACTAGCACGGAGGGATCGAGCCGAGAATCAATAAAAGCCCTGGTAGCGTGAATCATTATTTCAGCACCTCCCTTGGTGGAGAAACCCAGCTGGTGCGGTCCAATCGCTAGGCTGATGACATCTCTAGAGTCCCTTACTGCCAATTTCGCCGCGATCCTGCGTAGTACCGATCAACAAGCGATAGGTCTAAACGAGCCGTCTTTTTTCTTTAGTGCAAACAGCCTCGCTCCGAAGATAAGAGGACACCACCTCGGATGCGGAGCTCCCCATCGCAGTAGATCGATTACTTTTGCTAGGGCCTTGCCAAGTCCTTCGGATGAGCAGCCGAGAGTCGGTGAGAGAAGGTCCTGTAGAAGTCGAGGTCTGATGAAATCTAGACCGGCGCTCGAGCTCTTTGAAAATGATCCCACCGTATAGCGAACATCCTTGACCGAGGTTGCAGAAGGTAAAAGTTGTGAAGGAGGAGGAGACGGCCAACAAAGGTCCGGTTCCGCGGGGGGGTGTTTTTCCCGTAGCGACGCTGCGGCGGCTGGTTCATCGACCATGACGTCGTCTGACAGAAAAAGGCGGGCGGCCCCCGACACGTCTCCGTCCGACAGTTTGGCCAACACGGCTCGCGTGATCGAATGATTTTGCTCAGCATTACCACCCGACTCGCCTGCGGTATGCAGGAAAGCCAGATCTGTAAGTCGAGCACCGCGTCGGAACTCCACCAAGTTCTTCCTAATGACCACTGCCAGAGAGCGTGTATCCCTGCAGCCTACCGTTAACCTTAGCACGACTGGAGCGAAGGAGAAAAGTCCAAGCCAGGCGGCGTCGTCGTTGTCCGAAGCTACCTTTAAGCACACCTCTGACAGGGCGTCAGCCACCGACTTCCTGACCACCTTGGGCAGGATGCGAACCAACTTTCTATTTTTGATGTAGGCTTGAATGCACTCCGTGAGATCGGGATTGATTTCGTTCAAGGCCCCGCTATGAAGGGGTATGGCGTCTCCGCCCCCATGCTTGACTGTGACATGTCTACGGATGGCATCCCCTAGCAAAGGTCTGGCCGCATAGGTGACATGTTACCTTGTTGGGCCCCAGGGAGTTTGGTGTAGTCGCAAGGTTCTGTATAGACGTGAAGCTTGGGCCGACTCCTTCTGAAGGATCCGACGAAGTGACCAGTGGGTTCTGTCACCGTTCTGCCGATGCTGTGATCGTCCGTCATTATGATTGCCTGATATCGCTAGTAACCGTCAAAAGCGCCAATAATGGTTGTAGCGCATTCGTGATTGACTTAATCATTTTTGACAACTCGGATTTTACAGATATTAAGTCCCGGACTAATCCGGACGACCCGTGAGCCACTGGTTTGCGAGGTCCCCGGAGACGAGTGCGGGTCACCTTCGTTCGTGGCTTGGCTCGGGGACGCTGCTTCGGTGCCGCCCTAGGCCGGGGTAGAAGGAGCTGCGGCGTGGCGTTTTCACTAACCGCGATGCCACGAACCACCGAGGCATATGTCACCCCTCCCGTGGAGGCAGAAGCTAGTCCAGCGACATTAGAGCCTTGTAAAGAGGGTGCAGGAACTGCCAAGGCTTCGTTAATTGATGCATCCGGATGAGTAGCACGAACCTGGTGAAGGGTTTTGGCTTCCATCAAAATACGATTTCTTTCTCTCAGGTAAAATAGTCTTGGGCAGCTGGGTGACTTTGCGTCGTGGGGTCCCCCGCAGTTGACACATTTAGGCGGGTTCAAGCAATCTGCCGCAAGGTGGCCTCCTTTGCCACAGTTGCGACAAGCCTTGGGAAGTGAACAGTTAGCCGCCATATGGCCAACCCTGGAACAGTTGAAGCAGACTCTGGGCTGGTCCGGTTCTAGAACCACCGCATGCGAGCGATAACCCAAAAACACTGACGCCGGTGGTTGACGGTCAAAAGTCAAGATAACTTTCGGCAGAGGCCTCTTTTGATCACCAGAAGAGACGATCAGTCTTCGGGCAGCTGTGACGCCAACGTTTGTCAGCTCCGTTACGATCTCTTCCTCCGTTAGCGAGGTGCATACTCCTTGAATCCTGGCCTTAAACGAGGCCAAGCCCGGGCAAGTGGCAGTCACCAGGATGTCATCTACACACGTTAGGCGTGACAGCTTCTGGGCCACATCGATGGAGGTGACGTTAATAAATATAGTGCTCTTGTCGCCTGAAATACGACCCTCCGGCACCAGACTGTGAATTGCCTTAAATAGCCGTAACATCGAGCCTTCCTTGAAGTCGACGGAACTCCCGTCAGGATTCTCCTTGTGTCTGAGACGAACCCTGAATGCTCCAAATGTTCCTGAGCTGGCTTCATTTTTCAGCCGGTCTAGCTGCCTTTGCTCCCACATCACGGTCTTTTTTTCCCTCGCGCTGGTGACAACGGTAAAATCGTCGTGACCCGAGGGCTCATCAACCACCGAGTCAGCATCGGCACCCTGCCTTCTTCGCTTTACACCCGCGGATACGTTACTCATGGCGCTAGTGGGCCTCGATATATCATTTCCGGCTGTAGGTGCATCGGCGCGAATGTTCGCTATGTCCAGGCTAGCAGGAGGTACCACTGGCCGGGCAGGGGCATTTGGGCCCATGATGAGGGCGTTTCACATTCACAGTCGATGCCTCGTATAGTTATATCACCAAGTATATGTATATGTGTCACCAATGTATATATGTATGTCACCTTTTATATATATATATATATATATATATGTATCTATATATATATATATATATATATATATATATATGTCACCAATGTCTTTTATATGTATGTCACCTTCTGTATGTATCTCACCAGTGTCTTGTATATATATGTCACCAAAGCAGAGTGATTGTTTACAAACAGTCACACTGGCGCCAAATGTAGGCGCGTGCACGCACGCGGAATCAGCCGGTTGCCAAAACGGCTCCACCGTCTAAATTGACGGAACGAGAGCCGTGTTATGCCGTGGCTGTTATGGCGCACAAGCAATAAAAAGTACACTACACAGGAGGACCGGTGAACTGAGCGGCACCTCACGGTTAACCAGTGAAACACTTTAGAGTTTTGGACGAAGCGCAAGGTGAAGGCGCTCCGACTGGGCCACTGCCAGGTCAGGCCGTGGCAAATGAGCCAGGTAGCCTCCACTATTTGCACTAGCCACCGAAAACATGTCCGCACACCTCGACGTTCGAACGCCGAATCCTATACATATATATATGGTTTAGGAGTATAGTTAAATTCACCTAGTAGGATCTTAATATGTTATATAGCGCAAATGACGGCACTCAAGTAAACTGACTATTGTATGTATATAGGTAACGCTTTGTAAAATGTAAATAATGTCCCCCTTTGACAAAATAAAGGTGCATTTGAATTTTATTGAATGAATATATGTATTGCACATATTAAAATAGTTTAAATTAATCGGATATATTATTTAAAAAGCATGCGCTTGTTACCATCGTATGATGTTCTTCGAGCTATAAACTCGTGGTGTTAAACATAATAAAGTGCATTTGTGCGCTCTAATATATGCGGATATATTCAAGAGGCGCTCAGGCATCTACGTCATATGCGCAGTCGGAGACAACCAATCGCACGTGCTACTACTACTTAAATAAATGGGAGACTGGAATAAGAAAGTAGCTAAATCGTGGAGTCCGAACCAGGTCTCAGGAGAACAAAAAATGAGTACAGCCGTGTCATCGAATGTATTTTTTTAATAGAGTGGTAACCTTAATTTCAATCGCCTATAATAAATAGGCGATTGAAATTAAAGTTACCAGAAACAGCAGTTTAGCTTTACCTTACGTGGGACGCCTCAAGACGCAAATCGACGTCAGTGTGACCATTTTGACATCTAAACGCACCACAGCTTATCAAACCTCAATTGGCCAAACAACAGGCAGTGCGATGACAGCTAAGCTAAGAATACCTTTACGTACTCACTCAACTTCAGTGAGTGTACGTACAAATGTGTAATATTGAATGCACATTCCATATAAAATGCATCTTAAAAAGGTGGGTACCACATTAATCTTACCTGTATACATAAGGACCGAGCTCACGCACAATAGGTGTTTGTCCAGCCACAAAGTCATCATAATTGGTCAAGTTGAATACGTAGAGTGAGTCGTACAAATTAATCTGATTCATAAATATCTTTCCCATTGTAGAATTTATCAGTAGAGGTCCAGGCCGTTCCCGACGCATTTCTTTCAAAGTCCAGAAAAATGTGCCAATGTCCACAGATATCAAAACAATTACAGCTGCTGCAATTCAGACACCGCAAGCAAATGGTCAACGTCGGCATACAATATGCTTTACAGTTACAGAAGACGGTAACGTGACAATGACTATAGCAGTGACTCACTTAGAGGCAGAAGGAGACCCTTTAATAATCACCCTGCAAAAAGTATATGGGGAATACCTCAAGCACGACAAGGCCTTGGGTGTGGACGACTTCGCGGCCAAGCGTATGCTGATTTCCATAGTAACCCAGACAAAGTAGCTCAAACTTCAGATTCAAATCCCGGCTACTTATTGGATAAATTGGCTAAATGTCTAATTAGTAATACTATCAGCGCCATTTAGCATGTGTGGACAAAGTGGTCATTATATATATAAATATATATATATATATATATATATATATATATATATATATATATATATATATATATATATATATATAACGACTTTTGAAGTGTAGCCGGCTAGATAACCGTAAAGAACGAAAACATCAAAAGCGGATTACTACGATGTACACGGATCGTCGTGCAATTAAGCGATTCATCTACGATATCCACATTTACACGTTAAACAGCCCAAACACGGCGACATTGATGGATAAACATTAGGCTTTATTAATATTTTAGCCCGATACACACAGCCACGTATAATACTATAAACCCAATTCGCCCAGGTTGGCCGAGTTAGCCCAACGTCAGGCAGCTCTCCGACCGAGATCAAGAGGGTCATGGTTTTATGCCCTTCCTGAATCGACCGCCTCAGTTTCTTTCCAGTGTGGCTGTGGGGCCCCGTCGGCGTTGTAGGATCCCACGGTCATTCGTGCACGCGCAACACCGGGATCGGATGGACGCCTGGTAATGAACAACACTTTTTGCAACGCCGCGCACCACGGGTTTTCCTCAATCCGAGGGCCGGCAAGTTGAGCAGGTCAAACGACCAAGTATCTAAGCCTAAGCGCTAACTCACTTATTTTAAGCGGTACCACGCAGATTTGCAACCGCACACACAGAATGGTAACCATAAGCTAGCGCAAAGGTAACTTGTGGTTGTGTTGGCAGGAGTCAAGCCCCTCTTTCTCACTAAGGACAAGGAATATGTTTTCCCTCACGCCAGATTGTATGTAAAGTTAACTTACCAATCATGAATATTTGGATAAAGTTTAGCTTCATGGCTGAATGCAGGCACAGCGGCTGACGAAAACAAGTTCACCTGAAATTGGTTGTCTCAGTTACAGCCAAATGCAGTTAATTGTATATGTAGGTAGCACACGACGTACGACCACAACGTATGAGCCAACGATAGTTCAAACATCGTCGTTAACTTAACATTATGCTCTATTCTCAGATGAAAAAAATACTTGTTATTTATTGCTCAGTTAGATACTCTGTCGCTTTCGTTGCAGTATATATATTATGTATAGAATTTAGTTCGGCAACTTAAAATTGGCTGATTTTTTGGAATAGACACAGTCAGCGCCGCTTAATAAACTACAAAGCAGCCCTATAGTAGTAGCAGATAAATAACGAAGAGCCAACAAGAGCCACCTTAGAAAAAACTAAATAACTATTTCTAATGCTATCCTCTAGATTTGTAAAGTACGACACACATAAACACCCTGATTTCCATAAAAATTAACACGACGTCATATAGTTAGGCAATCTTTGACGGCTAAATCAACCAGATACAATGATAACTAGTATTTCCATACAAAACCAACGCAGACAAAATGTCACTTTGACCAATTATTTGAGCGAGGTTTGGGGTGGTTTACATTCCAGCACGCCGTGGTGTCTTCTGTACAAATAGGGGGAGAGTAGGACAAAGATCTATTTTCTTCTCGGTTGCGTTAAGCAGCGGACGTACGTTCCGCGTATTCTCGTTCATCTGAAATTAGCTCATTGCCCGCGTATCGCTTGTTCCGTTCATATTTAGGTGACTGTGTTATCCGGCTGGCCGAGACTGAGCAGCTTACCATCGGCTATGGACTCCTTTTTTGCAATTCTAAATTTGAGGTTAATCATGGAACTGAAATTTTACAATGAATAAGTGCTCGAAAACAAAATTATATAAACTGTGTAAAAGCATTATCTATTTCATACATCAACATGTCTTACTCCAAGCGAAACTAACATAACCCTCTCTATACATCTTAAATGCAATCAGGGTAATTTTTCTCTGTATATGTCTTTAAGCGGCAAAAGCTTAACGTCAATAAAACACTTACGAACCGAATCGCTTCGAAGCAAGTTGAGAACTGCCCTGAAGGCATCATTCTAAGTGACCTCCGCCATGTGAGTTATACTTCTATTATGAGTCTTCCAATTAGGAAAACAATAACAATGAATCGACACTAATAACATCTTATACACCATAAGAAGGCTTTTAACAGGCACGTTTAGTTATTTTAAAGGATAAATAGATGCAGTTACCGCATAGCATTGAGGCGTAAGAACACCTAAGCGATCATGCCATCTAAGCGTCTCATGAAAAGTTAAGCTGAGACACTTGATAGTTGGGCAAGACTGTCTATTCCGTTCCACTGAGCTTCAGCATCTTTCAACCTGCGTAGCCTTTTGGACAGGGCAAAACTGCACAAATCCAGTTTTGGTTACATTTTATCGCCTGATCAAATGTTTCAAACACTGAAATAGCACACTATACTACTTTCATCACCTTCTATGCGTCAACCTGCATTGCAGATGGTTGAATACGAAAAGGTCAAGTCATATCGTCAGCATATATAACAATGGGCCTACAAAACCGCTTTAATGCGATCTCGGCTATAATGAAGTTGTTCAAAATTATCGAAGCTTGCGGCGTCCCGACGTTTACTTTTTCTCAAGACGATACAAAATCACCTATTTGTACTGTTTGCCGCCTTTCTGCTAGATGTGTCGTATACCAAGACACAACAGTGCCACCACAACCAAGAATTTCAAGCATGTTAAAACAACCAATGATTTAGAAGTTCAGTTAAACGCGGCAGAAACATCCAAGAGGACGCTGAGGTAGAGTTGGTTGTTCTGGAAAGACCTCCTGATAAAGATAGGCGGGAGGCAAGTTCAATTGAGAGAGCCTTACGAAAACGAAACTGGTTCCTCGAGAAGAAATCAATAAAACTAAGATCTGCTTAAAATCTGGATTCAACTACATTTTTAAATATTTTAGACAGGTAATTCACTAGACTGTGATAATTCGAATTTTTACGGTCGCTTCTTTTTAAGTAAGGCAATAATTATGGACACCTTTAATCTAGCTGTAAAGACACCAGCCATAAGGGAACGGTTTATTACATGCGTCAATGGACGAGCAAGAGTGATGCAGAACAGTTTTAGCAATCTGTCTGGGATTTTTACAGCGTTAACTCTCCAGGACGCATTTGTGGATTCTAGAGAGACCTCTCTCTGCCTCCAGCGTAATCACTGGAAAAGGAAAACGACCAATCTGTTTTAAAGCAGAGCAGGCTGAAAGTCTTTCTTGGTTTGAAGAGCCTTTACAGTGTTCGATCCTTTTGTGACAAATTGATAATAGTAAATACGATAATAAGCAAAATTTAATTCTAGAGACTAAGTGTTTAAGTGTCAACGGTAAAGTCTGTTTACGCTCTGCCGCAAGCGCCTTAATTTCGCAGCTAAAAAAATGAGAATTAGATGTTGCTGTAAGTTACCGCAAATAACCTGTTAAAGCAAATATTTGTATATGCATTCATTGACTAGCAGGTTGCTGAAAGCGCTATGAGCTTTATACGTGCCATCAGCATCGTACACGTTTAATCAGCTCAAATGGGCAACTCTGTCAAGAAACGAGCTAGCACTTACCCAATCAGGAACCCTGACTGAGGCTGAGCGAGCAAATAGGGCATCTGTAGCCGAAGAACACCTTTCAGATAAGAACGGTGGTGATCCGAGGAGTACCATACGGTCAGGCAAATTTCCAGAAAATCCTCACAGTTTCTAATAGCAATATTTTTATTGTATTCGATAACAGAACGTACTGGAAGTAGGGCGAGTCAATTGCTTGACATGAAAGAAGCTTTTTGCAAAAAAAAATTATAAATAGCTTTACTTTCCCTGTCTGTATGAGCCTGTACGAATCTGTCGAGCCTGGTAGCGTGATGCATTCGCCTGCGCCTCGCGACCAGAAGAGGCATATAGGTGCGCGTTCGAGCCCCACCGTTGCGCATTTGTATTTTTGGGAGCCGTCTATGAAACAATGCGAAAAGCGATCTTGTGGACGTTAAATTTTGGCTGGGAGTCAGCCTGAAAAATATAGTCTGTTGCAGTGTTGCCTCCTCGCATTTTTATAGTAAGAGCCGTATCTGCCGCCATTGTTGAGTAACTTTATTTGAAATCCATTAATTTGCGCGGGCAACCAACGGTCGCAGCATTCAGCTCCCGCGGCAAAATCCAACGGACACCACTGTACAAGCACATTTGTATGGCAACCACTTCTCTATCATCATCGCAGCAGTAAGGACTACACAGTCAGCCGTCAGAGAGACGGTAGCTAACTAGTAAGGCAAAGTGCTTGTGGCTTCTTTTCTTGGTGTAGAATAGTACGGTAATTGCGATTGACAAGAAAGTCAACAGCCAGCAAGCAATTCAGGTTTAAATCACCTATTACTAGAATTGACATGAGCTGCGGAACCCACTGAAAGTATCCCGTCCAACATATCCAGCAAGACTTCCTTATGCGTGACATAACGAGACTACATACCGACAAAAACCCTTGAATACCGCACTTCTCTATATGTACTTGAAAAACCTGTGCGTTATTATCATCACTGTTTACCCAGGTGTTGACCCACTTGGGCTGCACGTTCTCTACAGTTAGCTGGCTTAGATTCTATCTTGAGGATAGATCTCAGTCTGTAAAGGTTAGGCCTATTCAATCTAGCTGGCAGCTTGTTGGCTTGGGGACTCCACAGAGCTCTGTTATTGACCCCATTCTGTTTCTTATATTACTGAACTTCAAACTCTTGAAAATCAAACACGATAACCTGGGAAAGGCGATAGCTTTGACTGAGGACACGACAATATTGTTTCGGCTCGTCCGGGCAGCGTTTCTAGTGATATTAACGCTTCCCTTGAGTTGGTTGAAAAAGTTATTGAAGTTTTCAATGAGTACGGATTGCTTGTAAATACGAGCAAAACCAATATCTTAGTGTTTCGACCCGCTAGAAGGCTGCTTCAATTGCCCGATAGTTTTCTACTGGGTGCCAATACGGTAGATCGTTCCTAGGTGGTGAGGCGTCTCGGTTTGGTATTGCATGAACACTTATCTTGGCATTCTCACATAGATTAATTGACACTAAAGTGCTATGCAGTTATTGCAACTTTGCGAAGAGTAAGACAGGTGGGGGTTGAGAGACTTTTAACTGTCTACAAAGCCCTGTTTTTATCTATTTTATGTTATGGTGTTCTGTTGTGGGGTGGTGGGTACAGGGGCATTCTACGAAGGGTCCAGGTGATTCAAAATGATGCACTTTGTGCTATCTTCTCCCGACGGCGCTACGAGTCAGTTAGTGATCTGTTTGCTGCTTATGACCTTTTACCAGTCTCAAAAAGATATATTCTTAAGTGGCCACGCTTGCCTACAAAACCTCTGGTGGTTTACTACCGGCGGATATAGTATTTCCCTTGGTACCTAGGCGGAGAAAGCAACTGCGTAAAGCAACAGTATTTGTGATACCGCGGACCAAAAATAAACTTAAGTCTCATATCCTATTGTGTCGGCTGCCGCACGTTTGGAGCGCTCTACCAGGACGCATAAGATCTCTCTCCTCTGTGAGTATATTTGTGCGGGAATTAAAAAAGTATCTTGCTTCCGGCTCTGGTATAACAGACCGATGATGGTATTTGCAGGCCTTGTGAAGTGATGAGCTGCGGAGATGTTAATTGATTCATGAGTTAGAGGAGCCACCATACAAAAGGTCGGCAATACTGTTGTGACGAGCGTATTTCCTTGCTACAATATATAACCATGTAACTGTGTAAATTCACTCTATTTTATGAAATGAAAATTTTTCTCCAAAAACTTAAGCATTTGTAATGCAGTTTCGCAAATAAACCATGTTCTGAATTTGAATCTGAATCACTATTTTTAGCAAGCTTAGAAAGTATAGGGCAGTTTAAGCCTATGTAAACGCCAACCCTCCCCAAACAATTCTTGCTGTTTACTAGTTTTACGTTTTTTACCATGTTTTGCTTAGAAACCTCACCTAGCATTTCGAGCTGTCCTGATCTCTTGAGCCCTTCCATTCCTGCGTTAGGGTAGAGAGCTGCACGGTTATTAGTGGCTTTGCTCCTGCTTAGAGTTACAACTTTATACTCGGACAATTCCAACTATGTTTGGCATTGTCTTACATTACCGCTGTTTGTGAACATAGCATTTAAAGTTTGTATGACAGACTTAAAAGCTGTCCTAGGAGCCTGGCACGGCCCCGACTTCAGAAACATCCTTATTGGCAAACGTCTTCTTCGTCGTTGAGGTCCGCTTGGCCAGCGGTTCATTGTTTGTGTCTTGTATCGTTATAATTATCGAAAGCTTGATTTTTATTTCTAAACCAGCTTCCGTTTCCATAACAAATTATCTCACGACATATATCTTACGTAAGAACGACTGGAGCCTGTGACGTGACAAGATGTGCAGCAAGTAATTCCAAGGTGTCGATGAAGGAACTTGGACAATTATCTTATTAGCCATGGCGGAGTGTTCTACACTAACTTGATGCAGTGGTCTGCGCTCCATCTAAATATAGTTCGATTCTCAACTTCGTGTGCGCTATATCCTCTCGAAAAGCTGCGTTCAACCTAAGCAATCCGTACCCAATAGTTGTCCAAGTATCTACAACTTGTAGTAATGCGGATTTCGAGAAGCTCTGTAAGGTCCAAACGATGTTTGGTTACTTCAACTGTATTGGTTCAAACATAAAACCCGAATTCGTCAGGATATAGCTAAAACAGCTTGCTGCAGAGAACTAGCAAGTGGTCTTAAAAAAGCCCGTTGCCAAAGTATATTTCACTGCCTCAATTGTGCTTAATCCTTCGTGCGATAAAAATTAAAAAAACACCCTTGAAACTACATACGGTATTTGCCCTGATGGCTTCAATCTGTGACTGCAGTGTCTCCAACCTCTTGGCCGTTTCGTTTTTTATCGCTTGGGTCCATTCATTATCCGAAACAGCACTTCCAGCCTCTTCATTGTCATTAGCAGCTGAGTTGCCGGCAACTCAACAACATCAGCAATTTTCTAGTTTATGGAAGCGTCACCTGTGAGAATATTCATCTGATAACGCCGAGTATACGTTGACAAGGTGGCAGCTTCAGAAATATTTAGGGCTGCTAAGTTTGCTTCAAACACTTTTGAGTCAACTCCTCTCTCTATCTAGCTTCCCTTATCAGCGTCTTCTTCTTTCCATTAGACTTCTTTAAAGATTCCGCCCTACGTTTATTCAATCATCCTGTCATTGAATAGTCTAAACTCTAGACGTATAATGTTGTCCACAACTTCACTCGCTCCTACGTCAAGGTCCAGCAGCCTGCGTCATTACACTGCAAGAGGAGACAGTTTCAGACACGTTTAGCTGTTTCTTTCAGGAACGTACTGCCGTTGCATATAGTTGTAAAGTCTCAGCCAGCAAAGTCCATGCTGGAAACTCAAAATACAAGTATAACTTGTAAATTCAACCACAACCAAGACAAATACACCGGCTTACAAGGAATCACCTGAACAGGAATTTGCTAAACAGCACAAATATAGGCCACTCAAAGTAACAGAAGGTCGATAAGCGGAATTTTATAAATTCATTATTAAAACTAATATTGCCCTCAGCAACATTGCACTCGTTCCCTACGTGTGTGTAGCCGCCTATGCCGACAACTGCACACTTGTTGGTCCTGTTCGGAAGAATAATATGCAAACAAGCCTGATACCATATAGTACTGTCAATGTTGTGTGCAGTTTTCTTGTATATGCTTATTAACCCAAACAAACTCTAGGCCGTTCTTATTTCGCACAGCTTGCTCCTCTATGACGTCATGTACTTGTATAATCAATTTATATGAATGATCACGCTCATAAATTCCTATCGGACATCACCTGCCTTGATTGTTTATTGCGAAAGGGTGGCGCGGGCTATTTGCGCTAACATTTCACTAAATTCTGACGCACATGCGTAACCCCAGCCATGGTGACTAGTCTGGGACTCGCAAACCCAGTAATTCCACGTCCCTCCCACCCTCAGGGATCAGTAATTGTGTAGGCATTGCTTCGAATCCATGGGAGCGGCGTTATATCAATCTCTACATTATAGTCTAATCTGGCATCAATTTCGCCTCATATCTGCCTTGTTGCAGCTCAGACGAGTCAGCCAGACCGTTAGCGCCTTCCACAGCTCTGCCACCTGGGGATGCGTCGAGAGCCATCGTCTGGAGCGTTCCTGGCCGTCCCTGCCTAATCCCAATGCTGGTTTGCCTT
Organism: Dermanyssus gallinae; assembly: GCA_003439945.1. Taxonomy (NCBI): domain Eukaryota; kingdom Metazoa; phylum Arthropoda; class Arachnida; order Mesostigmata; family Dermanyssidae; genus Dermanyssus; species Dermanyssus gallinae. The sequence continues at coordinate 55,805 of QVRM01001003.1, forward strand.
TGCTGCTTATTTCCCCTTCTTTCTCTTTCACCTACGGGCGCTCCCTCTCGACTGGATCGGGGGCTATCGTTGAAACGAGCTCTCCTGGCCGTTCCCTGGACTACCTTGAAGAACATGATAGCTTCGAAGTGGGTACAGGACTCCCTCCATGTCTTCGCCAATGTCAGCATGTGTGCTACAACCTCCTTGATCGGTTTTCCCCTCACGGTGGTCGCACTCACGTCGCTGGCTTCTCGGAGGGCTTGACATTGCAGATCCGTGTGCTCGACATTGCCTGTCTCACTCGATCTCCATATCGTGCAGATGTCGACACTCACCTTGTTAATCTGATCATGTACGTTTAAAACTGGCCGTGCCCGCTCAGCATTTGTGTCGTACTATAAGACAGCTCACCTTGGTTGCAGTCGTACCACCCATTTAGGCCAGAGATGAGGTCTCTGGTGCAGGTCCCCGCAAGTGTTCTTTATCTAGCTGTTAGGTCTAGATCGCCATCCTTCTATTTTTCGACCCGTTCACTTGCCAGTAAATCCCATGGCAGCATCTTGAACAGGACCGGGAAGGCGGCGGTCGACGCCGTGCGGTAAGCCTGGCAGACACGAATAGTCACCGGCCGCTGTGACGATCGAAGTGCTCTCCTGTTTCTTTGTGTCCTTAGCGCCATCTCTACCTATATTGGAGCTGCGTATAGCACTAAAAACTCTGCTACACTGGCCAGTAGGCGCCGCCTGCCTTCTGTGCAGCCACCGACTCTGGGCATTAGCCGCGCCAGGCCGACCGGTACCTTGTGGGCTTTGCTAGCCACATGCTGGATATGCGCCGATCCATTGGGACATTTAGTCGAATTTCGAGGAACCTTGCTGTCCGAGCAAGCTTGACAAGATGATCGTCCAGACGCAGGAGGATGTTTCTGCTTTTCTTCTTGCCTGTACGATACAGTGCTTTCCGTCTCGTGCAGGGCTAGCCTTAGAGAATGGTCTTCCATCCACTTTACCTGCTCCAAAGTTCATTCGCCACACTCCATGATTTCAGTTTCCCGTGCCGTGATAACCAGCCCCAAGTCATCGGCATAGGCTACCATCTCGACACCCACCGGTAAGTCCGGCAGCTCGAGGACCCCGTCATAGGCTCCACAGAATCGGCCGCAAGATCGACCCCTGAGGAACCCCCGCAATGATCTCATACCCCTGGCCGCCGGCCGACACCATTCTTGCTGATAGGTAAAACAAAATTATCTGGCGAGTGTATGGCAAAATGTCCTTGCGCCTTATTGCGTCTAAGACCACCTTACGGCTCATCGAATCAAAGGCATTTTTGACATCCAGAAGGACGAGTACAACAATGTCCTTTGTTCTTCTTCGTTGTCCGTTCCAAAACCCGTGTAAGGGCGCCAAGCGTGGATTTTCCCTTACAAAAACCCTACTGGGCGTATGACAGGGCTCTCTTGAGCTCAATCTCGGCGTTGAGCCTCTCAACGATAACACTCTCTAATATCTTGTCAAAGAGACGTATGGGCCGGAAAGCAAAAGTACCTGTTGGGCCATTGCCCTCTCCCGCTGGTTTGGGGATCAGAACCAGGTTCGTGTTTTTCCACAGCCGCGAAAATCGCCTTTCTCTTAGAAGACGCATCACCAGTGTTTTAAACAGCTTTAGCCATAGCCAGACCAGCGGCCTCGCCGCTTCAAAAAATACTCCACCCGGGCCGGGTGCTTAACCGGGTGTCAATCGTTGCCGTGCTCGCTCGACTTCCTCAAACATCATTTCGGATATATCTTCAGCAGCCGGGGGCTCCTCCCCGTCACCTTTCCACGAATGAACCGGGAACAAGCAATATACCTGGTCCTCTAGAACTTACGGGAAAGTCTCGAAGAAGGCACCCGGAGCTTGGCCATAACGATTTGGTGGTAACCCCCACACGTCTCTCTACGCCTTCTGTCAGCTGTTTCCACGCCTGTGCCTAACACTTTCTGATGAGCCCTGAAAGGTCCTTGCGGGCAGCTCTCTAACTTTCCAAGAGTGTGGCCAATTGCTCGTCAACGTCTAACTCCGTCTGATTATCGCCGTTAATGCCCGTTTGTTGGCCAGTGTGAGATCTACGTGGGATTTCCTTCCTGCCTGTGAGAACGTCAAAACGTACCCGTCGTTGACAGCCATAAGCCCCTGCTCTGCCATCCATTCTAGCAAGATCTGTCCTTATTCCAAAGTGTTACGACTTCCCCATGCAATACTAGCCGAGTAGAAGTCCCTGGTAACAATCAATGGTTTTCCCTCGTGCATGCCTAAGCTTAGGCATAGTTGACCCAAGAAGATCTGAAAGTCCTGTATCCACCTATTAGGTAAAAATAGCACAGATAGAGAACCCTCGCACCGTCTAATTCTACGCACGAGAAGCCACTTCTGCTATTCCCCTGAGCCCGTACTGCCTACTTGGCGTTGTTTTCTACTGTTCACCAGGTTGCCGCATCGATGCGTTCATCCGGTCTTTATAGCGCTCTTTTCTCTCACAAGAAAAGGAGGCATAATGCAATGCCCCTCCCATGGGCCGTCATCTTATTTAGCTCGTGCGCAGATCTGCACCGGTTGAGATTCACCGGAAGTATTATATTCATTAGAAGTACCATTGAATTCTCCTTCCTTGGCTGCGGCACCAGCGACAGCGGCGCTGATGGCTGCACGGCCTCTTCTGCTCTAACCCTCGCTGTCCATAGTCAATCGTTTAACTTCATTGCGCTGTCGCTTTTTTCAGCCGTTTTATGGGGGGCCCTAGCCTCCTGCTCTAATGCTTCTCTCCGCTTCTTTTCAACCTCGAACTTCTCGAGGTTACTCTTGCGAGCAGCCTTCTTTAACTCCTGAAGTTTTTTTGCCAGCGCTGGCCAGTTGCTTTACGAAGCAGAGTGCCCGTCGACTTTGCAGATATAGCAACGCGCGCTTTCGCTAGTGCATGCACTAAGGAGGTGCCCGACGTCGCATTGGTAACAGCGTCGGCCTTGCGCTTTCTAATCCTCACAGTCTTTAGCCCTGTGGCCTTGCTTTTGGCAGCTAAAATATATTGATACGCTACTCCAATCCTCTGCCCGGCACGTGGTGTTACCGATCTGCAGGTCCTGCCCTGCCGGACCGCGAGTCTTCCGTGCGCATGCGCATGTTTGCCGGCATGCTCGGCTCTCGCCTAATCCTGTTTGATACTGTCGCTGTCTGCCAACAGGTTTTCAGTGCTGTCGCTGTCTGTGAACGTCTCGCGGCACGATCTTCCTAGCGTCTCAGCCATCAAGCTTGGCGGTGATCGCTTCAGCAAAGGTACCTGTTGATCTCCTCGTGCCGGTAACCCTCAAGAGAACATCCCCACTTTCGGCCGAGGTTAGTCCTCTGCGCGCGGCCAATATTACGCCCGCTGCACTGAGGTCTGGATTTTTTCCCACGCTCATGAGCGTTTCTGCAGCAGTTTTGCTCTTAATCTTCCTTACCTGGGAAGTGGTATGGGTTGCCTACGTCTGGCCTGAGACGCTTCCCTTTTTTGGTGCCCTTCGGTCCACGGGCGGTGTTTTAGCTATGAGTTCGACGTTACAGTCGAGTACCCGGCGGCACGCCTCGAGAATCTGAGGGATCGCGTTGTCTCTCAGCTCCTCGGTCACAGCGACAGCTAGCGCCTCGTCCCGCCTATCAACATTGAGGGTATGCAGGAGTCTACCGAAAAGCCCAATCAAATCGGCCAAGTGCGCCCCCAGAGGGAACATCCCGTCCACTAGCGTTTGTAACACGTCCGGGTGAGTCTGGAGTATTCCTTCCGTCCCCTCTTTCTCGTCTATCTCGCTGTTGTCGACGACCTCAAAGTCCCTTTTGCATCTAAGTGCCGCCACCGTTCCTGGGATAAGGTCGGCCAACGCTGCTGCACCGGGAAACTGGTGAAGCACCTGTTCGAGGAGTTTATGTTATTATCCATGGGTTAAATTAGGGCCTAGTTAAATTTCGCGTTTAACAAATACAGCGTAAAGCGTATCATTTTCTGACAATTGATTATGTTATAGTTTAGAGATGGGTCGCCTCTGTATTCTGATGGGGTAAAACAAAGTAGGGCTAGACGACGCTGGACTCGTGCTTAATTTTCCATACATATTGTTTATTTCACAATAACTTTGCATTTTGAGATGGTATATAATTACAATACAGTCGTCATTATATACAATATCCGAACCTAATATATTAAAATCGCCGCTTTCTTCATTTTAAATATATCCTTAGTTTGCCCAGTAGTATCAATGTATCGAGCTGCCTCTCGTAACATCTAATACTAAGTTCGATTCTATAAACTGTCCCTTATAACGCCTAATAATTATATTTTGCAAATTGGTACCATATATATATATATATATATATATATATATATATATATATATATATATATATATATATATTGTTTATTTCGCAATAACTTTGCATTTCAAGATGGTACATAATTACAATACAGTTATCATTATATACAATTTAAACACTTCAGCGACCGTCCCACCGGGCGAGAAAGTGCAAAGACCGCCGTTGCGTCTGGCAGCTCGCTGCGTGGTATTTAGCGCATATCTGCGAGCAGAACCGGCAACGACATTGATCGCCAATTTGGTGAAATCCTTGAGTCGAACACGCCAAATGATGATAGCCATGCACAATGTACCTTGTGTACACGTGCCGGCTAGTGCATGCCATTCCATCCCAAAGCTCCCTGGCGAGGTACACGTCTAACTGCGCTACCTCAGCCGAGGCCTCGGTCACTTTTCCCTGCCACTCTAACAAAAATTGCTGAAGTGGTTCAGTAATAGGTGACCTAAGCCTGACTCTGATTGTTTCCACTGCCAGTCCGCAGCCCGCTAGCAAGTACACAAAGCGGTGTCTTGCCGTCCGCGGCAAGCAAAGAGCGCGCTTCATATAAATTGTGAAGCATCTTTCTAGCTGTGCAAAATTTGCCGCTGAAAGATGGCCCCACACCCTGCCAAGGCTGTAATCTTTTGCAAATTGATAAACCTAAGACACCACTTATTATTAAAGAACGCATCATAGTTATGTTAACTCATTTGCCCCGGAAACTAAATTGGTATCTAACCTTTCCATGCGAATAAATCGTATTCTAAATAATACTATTAAGCATAATAATCTGTAGATGTTACAAAAGACCGCTTACAGAAAGAATCGTATATGCAGTGTATGTGGCAACTTGCGTATAACTACCGATCTTGTTCTTACCGTAAATAGACGAAGTCCACGCCGACATCTTTCTATGATTGCAGATTCTAGCACACTGGTGGTGTCTGATGGTTGCGGTTTGGTCCATCATCTGCTTCTGCTTACTCTTTTGGCCTCGCCTCGCCTCGGCTCTCGCCAGTCATCGGGTTGTATCGATTCGTCCGCCCGACCGCCCATCCGTTTCCCTATTATGGACCCCACAGTCATCACCATCATCATGGTCGGCGTCACCTCGGCACCACCATTCAAAAAGGCAGCCGCCATTAACCTCACGCATCGTATCGTAAAGCTACAAGCGCCAGCTCTACGAATAGAAGGGCTCGTAGTACAAGAAGTATATATATATATATATATATATATATATATATGCATATACCGCAGTGCTAGATCGCTCGCCTCTAATGTCAACAGTCGTTTCCAGAACCCGCCTGATAACACGCTGCGAAGAGTTCAGGGGTGGCTAGGTCTCGGCAGCTGTCACGCTGCTGCTGCTACAATATCGTCATTGCCCATGAATATAAACAGCAGATAATCACGATTGCTCTGCTGGTGTACCAGCATTACACAACTATCAAAAGGCTTTTACCCATTCATAATTCAGTTCCGCGGTCCTGGGTTAACGCCGAACAAAAATGAGAATAGCGTTTGTAGGGAGAATGTGGGTTTTAATGTGTAATTAGGGGTGTTTGTAGGAAAAAAATAAGTTTTAATGCGTAATTAAGGGTGTTTGTAGAGAAAAAGTAATTAAGGGTGTTTGTATGGAGAATGTGGGTTTAATGCGTAATTAAGAGTGTTTGTAGAGAAAAAAATGGGTTTTAATGCGCAATTATGAGTGCTTGTAGGAAAAAAGTTGGTTTTAATGTGTAATTAGGGGTGTTTGTAGAGAGAATGTGGGTTTTAGTGCGTAATTAAGGGTGTTTGTAAGGAGAATGTGGCTTTTAATGCGTAATTAGGGGTGTTTGTAGAGAAAGCGTGGGTTTTAATGTGTAATTATGAGTGTTTGTAGGGAGAATGTAGGTTTTAATGTGTAATTATAAGTGTTTGTAGGGAGAATGTAGGTTTTAATTTGTAATTTGGACTGTTTGTAGAAAAAAAGTGGGTTTTAATGTGTAATTAGGGGTGTTTGTAGAAAAAAAGTAGGTTTAATTTGTAATTATGAGTGTTTGTAGGGCCCCAGGGAGTTTGGTGTAGTCGCCATGTTCTGTATAGACGTAAAGCTTGGGCCGACTCCTTCTGAAGGATCCGACGAAGTGACCAGTGTGGGTTCTGTCACCGTTCTGCCGATGCTGTGATCGTCCGTCATTATGATTGCCTGAGATCGCTAGCAACCGTCAAAAGCGCCAATAATGGTTGTAGCGCATTCGTGATTGACTTAATCATTTTTGGACAACTCGGATTTTACAGATATTAAGTCCCGGACTAATCCGGACGACCCGTGAGCCACTGGTTTGCGAGGTCCCCGGAGACGAGTGCGGGTCACCTTCGTTCGTGGCTTGGCTCGGGGACGCTGCTTCGGTGCCGCCCTAGGCCGGGGTAGAAGGAGCTGCGGCGTGGCGTTTTCACCAACCGCGATGCCACGAACCACCGAGGCATATGTCACCCCGCCCGTGGAGGCAGAAGCTAGTCCAGCGACATTAGAGCCCTGTAAAGAGGGTGCAGGAACTGCCAAGGCTTCGTTAATTGATGCATCCGGATGAGTAGCACGAACCTGGTGAAGGGTTCTGGCTTCCATCAAAATACGATTTCTTTCTCTCAGGTAAAATAGTCTTGGGCAGCTGGGTGACTTTGCGTCGTGGGGTCCCCCGCAGTTGACACATTTAGGCGGGTTCAAACAATCTGCCGCAAGGTGGCCTACTTTGCCACAGTTGCGACAAGCCTTGGGAAGTGAACAGTTAGCCGCCATATGGCCAACCCTGGAACAGTTGGGCTGGTCCGGTTCTAGAACCACCGCATGCGAGCGATAACCCAAAAACACTGACGCCGGTGGTTGACGGTCAAAAGTCAAGATAACTTTCGGCAGAGGCCTCTTTTGTCGGCTCCGTTACGATCTCTTCCTCCGTTAGCGAGGTGCATACACCTTGAATCCTGGCCTTAAACGAGGCCAAGCCCGGGCAAGTGGCAGTCACGGGGATGTCATCTACACACGTTAGGCGTGACAGCTTCTGGGCCACATCGATGGAGGTGACGTTAATAAATATACTGCTCTTGTCGCCTGAAATACGACCCTCCGGCACCAGACTGTGAATTGCCTTAAATAGCCGTAACATCGAGCCTTCCTTGAAGTCGACGGAACTCCCGTCAGGATTCTCCTTGTGTCTGAGACGAACCCTGAATGCTCCAAATGTTCCTGAGCTGGCTTCATTTTTCAGCCGGTCTAGCTGCCTTTGCTCCCACATCACGGTCTTTTTTTCCCTCGCGCTGGTGACAACGGTAAAATCGTCGTGACCCGAGGGCTCATCAACCACCGAGTCAGCATCGGCACCCTGCCTTCTTCGCTTTACACCCGCGGATACGTTACTCATGGCGCTAGTGGGCCTCGATATATCATTTCCGGCTGTAGGTGCATCGGCGCGAATGTTCGCTATGTCCAGGCCAGCAGGAGGTACCACTGGCCGGGCAGGGGCATTTGGGCCCATGATGAGGGCGTTTCACATTCACAGTCGATGCCTCGTATAGTTATATCACCAAGTATATGTATATGTGTCACCAATGTATATATGTATGTCACCTTTTATATATATATATATATATATATATATATATATATATATATGTATCTAGATATATATATATATATATGTCACCAATGTCTTTTATATGTATGTCACCAGTGTCTTGTATATATATGTCACCAAGGCAGAGTGATTGTTTACAAACAGTCACACTGGCGCCAAATGTAGGCGCGTGCACGCACGCGGAATCAGCCGGTTGCCAAAACGGCTCCACCGTCTAAATTGACGGAACGAGAGCCGTGTTATGCCGTGGCTGTTATGGCGCACAAGCAACTAAAAAGTACACTACACAGGAGGACCGGTGAACTGAGCGGCACCTCACGGTTAACCAGTGAAACACTTGAGAGTTTTGGACGAAGCGCAAGGTGAAGGCGCTCCGACTGGGCCACTGCCAGGTCAGGCCGTGGCAAATGAGCCAGGTAGCCTCCACTATTTGCACTAGCCACCGAAAACATGTCCGCACACCTCGACGTTCGAACGCCGAATCCTATACATATATATATGGTTTAGGAGTATAGTTAAATTCACCTAGTAGGATCTTAATATGTTATATAGCGCAAATGACGGCACTCAAGTAAACTGACTATTGTATGTATCTAGGTAACGCTTTGTAAAATGTAAATAATGTCCCCCTTTGACAAATTAAAGGTGCATTTGAATTTTATTGAATGAATATATGTATTGCACATATTAAAATAGTTTAAATTAATTGGATATATTATTTAAAAAGCATGCGCTTGTTACCATCGTATGATGTTCTTCGAGCTATAAACTCGTGGTGTTAAACATAATAAAGTGCATTTGTGCACTCTAATATATGCGGATATATTCAAGAGGCGCTCAGGCATCTACGTCATATGCGCAGTCGGAGACAACCAATCGCACGTGCTACTACTACTTAAATAAATGGGAGACTGGAATAAGAAAGTAGCTAAATCGTGGAGTCCGAACCAGGTCTCAGGAGAACAAAAAATGAGTACAGCCGTGTCATCGAATGTATTTTTTTAATAGAGTGGTAACCTTAATTTCAAGCGCCTAAAATATATAGGCGATTGAAATCAAAGTTACCAGAAACAGCAGTTTAGTTTTACCTTACGTGGGACGCCTCAAGACGCAAATCGACGTCAGTGTGACCATTTTGACATCTAAACGCACCACAGCTTATCAAACCTCAATTGGCCAAACAACAGGCAGTGCGATGATAGCTAAGCTAAGAATACCTTTACGCACTCACTCAACTTCAGTGAGTGTGTACGTAGTGTCTTCAAAAGTGTAATATTGAATGCACATTCCATATAAAATGCCTCTTAAAAGGTGGGTACCACATTAATCTTACCTGTATACATAAGGACCGAGCTCACGCACAATAGGTGTTTGTCCAGCCACAAAGTCATCATAATTGGTCAAGTTGAATACGTAGAGTGAGTCGTACAAATTAATCGGCTTCATAAATATCCTTCCCATTGTAGAATTTATTAGTAGAGGCCCAGGCCGTTCTCGACGCATTTCTTCCAAAGTCCAGACAAATGTGCCAATGTCCACAGCTATCAAAACAATTACAGCTACTGCAATTCAGACACCGCAAGCAAATGGTCAACGTAGGCATACAATATGCTTTACAGTTACAGAAGACGGTAACGTGACAATGACTATAGCAGTGACTCACTTAGAGGCAGAAGGAGACCCTTTAATATTCACCCTGCAAAAAGTATATGGGGAATACCTCAAGCACGACAAGGCTTTGGGTGTGGACGACTTCGCGGCCAAGCGTATGCTGATTTCCATAGTAACCCAGACAAAGTAGCTCAAACTTCAGACTCAAATCCCGGCTACTTATTGGTTAAATTGGCTAAATGTCTAATTAGTAGTACTATCAGCGCCATTTAGCATGTGTGGACAAAGTGGTCATTATATATATATATATATATATATATATATATAGAGCTGAGTCAGCGTTCGAACTGAGTGGTTGTGCTTCCGCGAGCTCCCGTGTTTTGCTCTGTTTACGGTGGAAATCTGTGTTGGATCCGAGCTTGCTTGGTGTCGTTTGCCTCGTCTCGACTCCGTGCACCGCTTGACGTGGGTCCCACTTGGTATTTCTGTGCGCTGTCAGAGATCGGACCGTTTGAATAAACGGTGTTGAATCTGAACGTGAGTGCCTTACGCACGATTTCTTCGAGATCTCGTTCTGCAAGCTGCCCGTCTGCTTTGTTTTGATACTTTGTGGATGCACTGTGCTCGTCTGTCGTGCATCTTGGACGGTGTGATACGTAAGGACAAATAAACATTGAGGAGAATCAGCTGTACGTAGGCATGACTTCTACGAAGCGCGCAATGGAGCCTGATCAGCTGGACGCAGGCCAGAAGAAACAGCGCAGTAGTGGCAATCCACGTACATGCCCGGACTGCAGTTGTGAGATCGGAAAAGCGTCAAGCATCCGATGCGTTGGCTGTAAATTGAGAGTGCACTTAGCGGCATGTACTAATCTGACATTTCTGGAAGCTAAGAGAGAAGAGGTTATTAATTCCTTTAAATGCGGCAATTGCAAACTCTCTCCACCAGCTGACGATGATGATGAAATGGACGATGAAGAGCTGAGTACTGTGACCGATTTAGCATTACTGGTTAAATCTCTTTGTGGTCAAGTGAAAAAGCTTCATGTGACGATTCGCCTATTAGTGTCGAAAAACATAGCGCTGGCTGACAAGAATAATCTGCTCGATAAGAAGTTGGACAGGTTACTACAAAAAGACAAAAGCAAGACTGCGACCAGTGGAAATGCTTCTCAGGACGACCGTGCGGGAAATCTTCGCGGCAGGATGATGCAACGCACGAACCGATCTCACAGTAGATCTTTCAGCAGCTCGCAGTCGAGAAGTCGGATTCAGTTTGCCGTCAAATCTCAAGCCAAACCAAGAATGAAATTTGCTGGTAAAGGTGGGGACAGTCGAAAACAAAGACGTATCCTAGTTGTTGATGGCGGTAAGGACAATGGTCCGATCTCTCAACCCAGTTCATCGCTTCGGTTGCACACAGAACGGATTTTCATATCCGGTCAGGACCCCACGCTGAAAGCCAAAGAACTATCTGACCATCTTACCAAAGCAGGCGTGTACCCCGTAGTTGTTAAGAAACTAAAGACGAGATACTCTCATTACACTTCTTTCTATGTCGAAGTACCAGACACTGATGTAGAGAGAATGTTCGATAAGGACATCTGGAACGATAGTTCCATTATAAAAGAATTCAATGGCCGTCTCAAAGAATCTGATGTCATCGAAAGACACCCTTCCCACTGACTGAAGAAAAGAAAGCGTACGCTGACTCTTACGGAAACGAACACTGAAACGGACAAAATAAGGAAACCTAAGGATGATGAATTTTCTACGATAAAATGCATATCTGTCAATGCACGATCACTGGCCAAACCTGGAGCCGTCGACTGCCTGCTTGCCTTCATGACTACTGGAGATATCGGCGTAGCGTTCATCACGGAAAGTTGGCTGAACGAAAACGTCTCCTCGGCTGAACTCTCGGCGGGTGGCAAATTCGAAGTTTTTCGCAGAGATCGTGTTGGCCAAAACGGTGGCGGTGTACTGCTCCTTGTTAGTTCGAAGTTTGCATGCTCTGAGGTCGACACCGGCAATACTTCCTCGGAACTTATTGCGGTTGATTTGATTCTTCCGAACGGCACAGTACGACTTATCTGTACGTACTTTAGCCCTACGGGATCACGAGCGGAGCTATCGACTAAAATGGCTACTCTCATTACCGATCTCGAAACAATTACATCGGATGAACATAGTGTAGTGCTTGCTGGAGATCTTAATCAACCTGGTATAAACTGGACAGACTGGCACTGTGCATCCAGACGAGCGGAGTTACGAGCCCAAGAAGGACCACTGTCGATGGAAGAAATGTTTCTTCAGTACTGTTGCGAAGCAGGACTACTGCAATGTGTTGAGCATCCCACGAGAGGTAGCAATGTTCTTGATATTGTTCTGGCTAGAGATGATATTGTTGGCAACGTCATCGTTTCACCGGCGCCAGTTGCAACAGACCATCAAATGGTCTCGTTCACGATCTCTAGTTGTCGTAGTGTGACGACGGATCGTACACAACTCTGGGACTTTGACAAGGGAGACTATGAATGCCTAACCATGAATCTGGGTGCTACGAACTGGACAACCTTCTTCCAATCCTGTATTGACGTGAATGACATGTATAACAAATTTGTCACTTACATGCACTTCCTGATGGATTGTTGTGTACCCAGGAAGTCTCCTAATCTGCATGGTGTTCTGGATCCTAGCATAGAAAGCATCACGCAGCAATTGAACAGAGCGACGCCAGAAGAAGAAGAAGCTAGACTGCAAAAGAAACTGCAAAAGATGCTTCATAGAAAACGAATCATCGAAGAATGCTCCGTAGCCCAATCGGCTGTTCCCACCGCGGTTCATAGATACATCGAAAGGCGAATGAAAGTTAAAGACTGTTTGAGCTCGATCAATAGAGCGGATGGATCGGTTGCTACACAAAACCAGGAGAAAGCTGAAATTCTGCGCGGAGTATTCGCCGCAACATATCCATCACCCACGGAAGTCCAGCTACGCGACGCACGACCTACTCTACCAACGCCGCCTGTGTCTGAGGATCTGCGCATGGTTGAGGACGTTGACTCCTCTCCTGAAAATCTTGAACGCCACCTTCGCTCTCTGGCTAACAAGCGAAGCGCCACGCCTGATGGTATCCCAGCTCTTGTATATAAGAAGTGTGGCTATGATGTGTGTGTTCCGTTGTCTTTGATATTTCGCAGAACCCTCGAAGATGGTTGGGTCCCAGACCTCTTCCGCTGCGCCATTGTCTGTCCGGTTCATAAACGCGGCGACAAAAGTGATCCAAACAACAAAAGGCCTGTATCGCTCACCTCTGTGCCGTGCAAGCTATTTGAAAAGGAATTGGCCGATGCGATCTATAGAAATGCGAATTCACAAGGTCTAATTTCTAGGGAGCAATTCGCATATCGACCAGGTCATTCTACTGTCCTACAACTGCTGGAAACGCAAAATGACTGGGCTCTTTTAACTAATGATAGCAAGCCCTTTGACTGTGTATACTTCGACTTTAAGTCTGCATTTGAAACCACTACACACTCAAAGCTTCTAAACATTCTCCCGCGGTACGGTGTTGGACAGAAACTCACAAACTGGATCAAAGCTTTCCTTGAACATAGGACCTTTAGAGTGAGGGTAAATGATTGTCTGTCGTCAACGGCTGAGGTCACGTCCGGTTGTCCACAGGGAACAATTCTTGGACCTCTTATGTACATAATATATACTGACTCGTTAAAGTATATTATATCTGAAGGAGTGAGAGTGAAAATTTACGCGGATGATGTAAAACTGTATATATCTGTAGAAAATGAAACGAACATGAATATTCTTCAAGAAACACTCGATAAATTTATGGATTGGTGTAAAGGATTAGACCTAAAGCTCTCTGTAAATAAGTGCGCAGTTCTGCACTTCGGCAGCAATAATCCTGTACATAACTACACATTAGGTACTAAACAGCTAGCGGCAAAGCCATCGATAAAAGACTTAGGAGTTCTGACAAGTAATACGCTGAGCTACACACCGCATGTTATAGAGGTAGCTGCGTCAGCTAGTCGGAGAATGCACTGGATATTGCGATCCTTTGTCTTGAAAGACCCTAATCTGTATGTCAAACTTTATAAGCAATATGTCCTACCTGTGATTGTATATGCCTCTCCAGTATGGAATCTAGGATTGAAACGTGATAGAAATTTGTTAAGATAACTGCAGAATAAGTTTTTAAAACGTGTTGCTTTTCGTTGTAATGTGAGGACTTGTGATATAAATTGTGATGATATTTGTGTTGTTCTGGATGATATTGATAAGGCTACGTTCGTCTCTATTTGTAAGTTCCCAGATCGAGCGAACATATTCTTTGATTCTATTTTGACAAACACAAGAGCCGGGATCAACATACATGCTAAAACTGTTGCCCGGAAAGAAATTGTTAACAAAATGTTTGCCTGGAGCAGTACCAGGAATGCGAATTACGTACAAACTTTTTTTTTTCAATTCAAGTGCTCCTTTATTGTTTTCAAAGGGAATATAATTATATACATGGTTATTCACAAGTTGGCTATTCAATATATACAATGCACAATATAAGACGCATAAAGAAAAATGAACCATATACAAGGGCGCAATAGTATCAGTGCGTGATATATATGTAAAAGTAAAGTTTATAATATTATATCACGAATTCATAGTTCTCAACATTCTCGCCATCCGCCACGAAAACATATTGTTGATTCGGTCAGATCGTGCAACTATTTTTGACGATATGGTTTGAGTACTGCGCAGATTGTTGTTTCGAATATTAAAAAAGATGGGGAGTCTAAACAAGTTGATCTGTTCTAATAAAGCCCCCCTGCTAAAGGGTGTGTAAATATATATATATATATATATATATATATAATGACTTTTGAAGTGTAGCCGGCCAGATAACCGTAAAGTACGAAACACATCAAAAGCGGATTACTACGATGTACACGAATCGTCGTGCAATTAAGCGATTCATCTACGATATCCACATTTACACGTTAAACAGCCCAAACACGGCGACATTGGTGGATAAACATTAGGCTTTATTAATATTTTAGCCCGATACAAACAGCCACGTATAATACTATAAACCCAATTCGCCCAGGTTGGCCGAGTTAGCCCAACGTCAGGCAGTTCTCCGACCGGGTTTTCCTCAATCCGAGGGCATACCTCATACCCCCCATTTTGCTAATTGAATCCTGGCGCATTTCGGCTTTTCATCGCGGCCAGCAAGTTGAGCAGGTCAAACGACGCAAGTATTTAAGCCTAAGCGCTAACTCACTTAACCTAAGCGGTACTACGCAGGTTTGCAACCGCACAAACCGAATGGTAACCACAAGCTACCGCAAAGGTAACGTGTCGCGCGGGGTGTTGGCAGGAGTCTAGCCCCTCTTTCTCACTAATGACAAGGAATATGTTTTCCCTCACGCCAGATTGTATGTAAAGTTAACTTACCAATCATGAATATTTGGATAAAGTTTAGCTTCATGGCTGAATGCAGGCACAGCGGCTGACGAAAACAAGTTCACCTGAAATTGGTAAATTCAGTCAACTGTATCTGTAGGTAGCACACGACGTACGACCACAACGTATGAGCCAACGATAGTTCAAACATCGTCGTTAACTTAACATTATGCTCTATTCTCAGATGAAGAAAATACTTGTAATTTATTGCTCAGTTAGATACTCTGTCGCTTTTGTTGCAGTATATATATTATGTATAGAATTTAGTTCGGCAACTTAAAAGTGGCTGATTTTTTGGAGTAGACACAGTCAGCGCCGCTTAATAAGCTACAAAGCAGCCCTATAGTAGTAGCAGATAAATAACGAAGAGCCAACAAGAGCCACCTTAGAAAAAACTAAATAACTATTTCTAATGCAATCCTCTAGATTTGTAAAGTACGACACACATAAACACCCTGATTTCCATAAAAATTAACACGACGTCATATAGTTAGGCAATCTTTGACATTCATATTAGTGAACCGCCTGGAAACAAACATCGTTGGTAAATAAACAATGAATATCTTTGAGAAAGTGCTACGATACAGAAAGCACGCATAACATTGACGATTATGGGGTGACGCAAGGATCGTCCATTAGGCCCCTGCTCTTAAAAATATACGTACTTGAGCTCCTAAAAGTGGTTCTACTAGGTGTCACTCATCTCTAAATCGCGGACGATTTACGAATATACCTAGGAGTCGACAATCCCACAAGTATCATTTAGCTAGCAATTTCAAACATTGAAAACTGGTGTTGTGAGGATAGGGTGCAAATGTGTCTAAGGTTTTTTTTGAAAGGTCTCGGAAATGCATAATGCACAAGCGCTACTGGCAGCTAGCAGCAGCTAGTATGGGACTCGCACCCACTAAAACTGATATCCTCCCCACCCCCCCAAGTCCCGGGATTGCATTGGCACTACTTTGACAACCCTGAGAGGGGAGTCTCGTGTTCTAGCGCCCTATGCACCTAGCCAATGCTTGCCCGTTCTGGGGAGATGCGTCGGGATCCTCCAGAGAGCCTATCTGCTCTCTCTCTTCTCCCTCCCTCAGCTCCCCCTCTCGACTGCGGAGTCTTTCCCCTCAGCTCGGGCGTCGCAGAGGCACGTGCTCCCGCAAGGGCCGCGCAGTGCACGATCGTGTGTCCGACGTCATCCGCGTCCCCGGAGGAGCATAAGACGCAGATGTCAACCGGGGCCTTGCCGATGCGCATCATATATGTCTGGAACTGGCCGTGTCCTGTGAGCACTTGTGTTGTGGTGTACGACAGCTCCCCCAGCTGCTTGTCATACCACCAGCGCAGATCCGGTATCAGTCGGCAAGTCCATTGACTGCCGGTGTCGCCCCGGGGATTTTGCCATTCAGTGTTCCACAGTTCCAGTGTCTTCTGTTGTGCACGCGCGAGGTCCCAGTTCCCGTCAAGACGGCGTTCGCTTCTCTCTCTGGCCAGGAGATCCCAAGGTAGCTGGCGGGCCAGTACTATCAACGACGCCCCTCTCTCGTGGGAGGATCCGTGCAAGATTTTGCGCGACCCCAGCGACCTTGCGGGCGACGTGCGCGATATGCGCCGCACCCGTAAGTCCGGTGTCCAGGATGACCCCCAGGTACTTAGCCTCCTTCTTGATTGCTATGGGTTGACCTGAGAGAGTCAGATTGAGCCCCCTCGTGCGCTTTCGCCCAGTGAGGTAAAATGCCTCCGTTTTTTTATTAAAGATTCAGTTGAAGATGATGCTCACGCATCCACTCGGCCACTTTGTCCAGAGCAATATTTGCCAGCTCCTGTAGTTGAGTTTCCTGTCTGGCTGTCACCAGCAACGCCAGATCATCGGCGTATGCTAAAAGTTTCTACACCGTCAGGCAGACCCTCCATTCGCAAGACTCCGTCGTATGCGATGTTCCAGAGACCCGGGCCAATTACGGATCCCTGCGGGACGTCCGAGCTTTGTTCGTACTCGCTGTCTCCCGCTCTAGGAGTCCTTTCTTTCAGGTAAGATGATATTATCCGGCGGACGTAGGGGGATATTCTCCGTCGTTTCAGCGCAGCCTAGTTGACTGTGTTAAAAGCGTTACGAACATCCAAGAGTATTAAAAGCGCGTATAACCTGGTTTTTAAAGACTTCGTGGTCTCTTGTCTGGCGTGATGTAAAACCCGTTGCAGTGCGTCGAGCGGTGAGCGGCCACGTGGGAAACCGAATTGATGTTCCGACAAGGCCTGTTTTGAAATGTGCGTGATGTACCGTGGTGTCATCAGATGGCAGTTCGCCACTGTATACACTCTGTAACCACGCAATACCGGCAGTTAAATCATTTAATTATCTTGGTTGATTATGGCCCCTTAATTAGACTTCTCTGAACATATCACTGCCTTTGTCACTTCTACTGAAAAATTATGTAATGCCATCTTTAGATGCTTCTTTCTAAAAAAACCTGTTTTCTATGTGAATTTGTACAAAACTCTAGTCTTACCCAAATTCCTTTACTGCAGCCAGGTTTGGGCTGCTTATATGGTGAAAGATGCCTTTTGGAGTGTACAGGCCAAATGTATCAGACGAGTGTCAAGAATATGTAATACTCCTCGTGAAAGCGTATCTCTTGCGCCAATGCAAAGATTACACGAACGAGGTGATCTATCGCTGTATAGAAAATTGTGCTTTCTCGGGACTGACCATACCGTGTTTAAATATGTAGATAATGGAATATGAAGTGGAGTGAATATTAGATCACTGGATGTTGCGCGCTCAGTGAAGATAAACAATACATTCTCGTGGAGAGTTACATGAAATCTGCGAAATTAAGGGGTCTTATGTATAGTATAATTTTATATAAATGTTAAATATTTTATTTAAAAAACAGTGTTTATCTATAAATAGGAGCATTCGACTTAACTAACTGTTAGCACCAATCATGTAGATTTTTTTTTATATCCTTGAATTATTTATCATGTAGATTGTCTTTAACCTGTTCACCTTTGGAGGTAAATCTTCTTGTGCATTAAAACATAACTAGGGGCCTACCTGAGGGCTGCTTGTAGAGTGCATCCATAACCGTTCTATGACCATGGGAACCGCCAAACACTTTAACAAAAATACTTTGACGTCGAGAATCAGCCGGGAGGAGTAGTTTGAAATAGTTCCGCTTGCGGACCACTTAATCAACTCTGAAAAACACTGCCACACCTCAACCCGACTCGATACGGCAATCCACAGATTTGTTTTATAAATGTATAATTTATTATTTTAATTAAAAATGTATATAAGTTTATAATAAGATGAGGAGTGAGCCATCGGTGCCGTGGATTTAAACATTCACATGTATATATTAAATTCCTAAATAAATTCCTTGAGAGTATATGTATACCTTTATGCATTGAGTTTATAATTAATTTTCTGGAAAGCGGCTGCCTGCTGTTGTGAGTTATGAGTTTTCGATAGCGCGATTATTGCGGTGAATTCCGCAAAAAGAGCCAGGCTCTATTCTAAGCTTCGTGGCGTTAATTGTTTGACTAGTTGTCATAATATAATATTACAGTGGCGACTATTTGCGGCTGGCACGAGCGTCAATCTTGGTGTCGGTTGTCAAGTCTCTTCAGTAAGTAGGTAAAGTTTTCGGGCTGACCCTCAGCCAAGATTTAACGTCCACGTAACTGTTTTTCACATTGCTTTATAGACGGACCCCCATAAATACAACTATGCAACGGTGGGGCTCGAACCCGCGCACCTATATGTCTCCTCCGGTTGCGAGGCGCAGACTTAAGCCACCACGCCACCGGGCTCGACGTTAACTTGAATCTAACTAAGGTGTACCTAGTATGGAAGTAGCGCAAAGCAATTTTGCGGGGACTGGCGAAGTTTTCAAATTAGCTCGGCAATGGCCGCCAGTCAAACTTGTACCTGTAATATTTTGAACCAAGCTGTTTGCTTTAAAAAACGATTCTAAGCAGCATATAGAATGCTGCGTTGCGCTTGTAGGATTGCCGCCAAAAATTTGTCATTGGGTCAACAGCGGTTGTATTTCTGAAGAGGTGGGGGTTCCCAACATTGAGTAACAAAAATGTTGTAGATAACACATAACAAATAAATAAACAACAAAAGTCACGTAAAGCTCCCACCACCTTAGTAAAGGAAGACCTTTATAAATCATCCGCATTGACCGACTCCTTGGCGTAGTTAGAAAACTGGTTTCGGGACTTAAACGTTAGACGGCTTTGGTGTGAAAATCGTATCTCATCTAGCCATGACTAGGTCGTTTATTTTTTCAGGCGGATTCACAATAAGGCGGCTCCTTGGGACCCTCGGGTGTTTTGCTATCGATCTAGTTAAGAGCTTGTGGATTTGTTATGAAGCCATTTGGATTTATAATGTATCTGTGCTGAGATTGGCTGGTGATCTCGACTTTATTGACAACTTCGTCTGATAGGGACTTAGACTTTCTGGCGACCCACACTCTGATAAATTGATTAGAAACCTCAGCATAAACTCGCTTTATTGTCTGCTTAACTTGACGTTGCTGGTAGATGCATAACTGTTCGCCAACGTCTAATTGTTGTAAAAAGACATCACGCGTAAACCGACATCGAGTTTGCTAAAGTCAAGTCAAGTTAAAAAAAAAAAAAAACTCAGCGATTACTACTGCATAGAGTTCAAAGTAAAGGCGCGGACACCCAGGCCACCCGCAAGCATTAAAGCTCGCTACAGGATATCCGATGAGAAATCCTTTAGAGCAGAAATCAGCAATACAATTGCCGACGTTGGACTACCCCAAACCCCAGAGGAGCTGCAAGAGCTTCTAATAACAGCATGTGCTCGAGCTACAAAGCCCATACATCCAAAGCGGGCGAACTTACAGCCAAACTACTGGTGGAACACGACCATTGCGCAAAAGAGGTCTGACTGCAACAGAGCAAGGCGTAAACTAAAAAAGCCACACAAGACCTTAGAGGATGAAGCTCAAGCTTTGGTTAACTATCGAAAATGTAGAGCCACATTGAAGCAAGCAATTATTGATAGCAAGACAAATATATGGCGCAACCTTCTCAAGGAAATCGATGGCGATCCTTGGGGGAAGCCCTACAAAATAATAAAAGGGAGTAACGCACGAAAGCCCAGGGCTGTGCTCACAAAGGAGCAAATCAGCCAGGCTGTAAACAAACTCTTCCCAAAACACGCTCGCTTTGACAGGGAGCAATATAACACGCCAGAGGCACCCACAGGAGAAGGGGACGAGCCCCCAGCGATAACGGTAGCAGAGGTACTCAAGGCTGCGGCGAGACTTAAGCCGGGAAAGGCCCCAGGACCAGACGGCATCCCGTCCCTGGCAGTCAAAGTACTATTTAAGGAGTATCCAGATCTGGTTGCACAGGTGTTCACTGCAGCAACCAGAAAGGGAACAATACCTGCAAACTGGAAACAAGCTGAGGTTGTCCTTATCCCCAAAGACAACGGAGGATTTAGGCCTATCTGCCTACTGAATACCCTGGCGAAAGGGTACGAGGCAATCATTGAAGAAAGGCTCAGAACCTTTGTAGAGGAAAACGGACTTCTTTCGGACTCCCAATATGGATTCAGGAAAAAGCGGTCAGTTCTCACTGCTGTCCATCGAGTTACGGACAAGGCTGACCTTTTACATAGTTCAACCATTTGCACCAGAAAACTGTTTCTGGCAATACTTCTAGATGTCAGGAACGCCTTTAATAGCCTCCCGTGGAGGACAATACTGGACACGCTAGTGAGGAAAAAAGTCCCACATTATCTTGTCAAGGTCATCTCAGGATACCTGGAGGACCGAACTGTTTTCAACGGTGAAGTGGAATTATCATTAGGCAAAGACTGCAGAAGAATTGGAACTTAATGCTAATAAAACACTAGAGTCTACAAGGAGATGGATGGACGAAGCCGGCTTAGCAATCGCTCCGGAGAAAAGCGAGGCTATACTGCTAACGGGACGGAAGAAGGTGAGTCCCATCAGACTATACCTGGCAGAACAGCAAATAAAGCAGGTCAAGGAGGCGCGGTACTTGGGGATTCGCTTGGACAAGAGCCTGACGGGCTTCGGCCACCTGAAGATAACCTCGGCAAAGGCGGCTAAGGCGGCTAATGCAATTGCAAGAATTCTACCAAACATTCACGGACCAAGAGAATGCAGACGTAGATTGCTGATGTCAGTGGCCGAATCTATAGCGCTATTCGGGTCTCCAGTCTGGCTCAAGGCTTCTTTGAAAACAAAGAAAGCGAGAGGGATCCTTGGAAGCACTCAGAGAGTGGCGGCTCTCAGGATTATCCAGGCGTATCGCACCGTTAGCACAAACTCTGCTCTCGTGCTGGCCGGAGCTCTTCCCTGGGATCTAAAGGTGGAGGAAAGGCGAAAACTCTGGGAAAACAGCTCGAGCAGCAGTAAGGAAGTAGAGAGAGAGAAGTCAATGGAAGCATGGCAAGCCAAATGGGACTCCATTCCTTTAGGAGCACCGGGGCACACCCTTCGATCCCTCATCCCAAACATCAAACAATGGATTGAGCGACCGGGGGGAGAACTAAACCATTATCTCACGCAGATCCTCACGGGACATGGGGACTTTCAGACATACCTCTTTCGAATCGGAAAAGCTCCCTCATCGAGCTGCGTTTATTGCCAAGAGGGAACGGAGGATGACTCGACCCACACTCTTCTAAAGTGCCAGGCACTGGAACAGGCTAGAGCCACAGGAATTGCCAAACTAAGGAACAAATGGACCAATGAGGGAGACGGAAGAGGAGCAAATATTCCAGATCCCCCCAGAGGAACCCTTAAGGAGTTCGTAGACTACATATGCGGTACGACTTCTGGGTGGAAGCTAGGAGCAGCTATGGCTACGGAGGTAATGAAAGAGAAAGGAACCCTGGGAAAGCTCAGGAGAGCAAGATTTCCGTCTACTGCACCAGAAAATCACGTTAGTCCGAATGATGCGGCTTCGCGGGTGTGAGTACAAGACACGTCGAACGTTGGGGAAACCCGTGAGTGACCCCGGCCAAATGATCCAAGTGGCACTCGCCACTTCTCCTGATGGCCCATAGTAATGTTCTATGGAGATCTGGGTCATCAGAGAGTGAAGCTTAAGGGGGGAGGTGCGTTTAGTGGGTATGGGTCTCAGCGGGCTAACACCCATCCGCTGGGGTCGAGTCCCACACTGCTCGAATGGAAAGTGGGATCTTCTCATTTTCTACTCGTAGCAATAGTACGTAAAAGTATTTAACCCTCCTCCATAAAAAAAAAAGTCAAGTTAAAAAACTTTTATTCAAGGGTCATATGTGCCTAAGTATACATTGTTTTAAACAAAATAATTAACATCTGAATATAATTAGAACATACATCAGGTCTGTCGACTTCGCAGACTTCGTGGAACTCTCCACGAGAAAATATTGTTTACCTTCATTGAGCGCGCAACTTCCAGTGATCTAACATTTACTCTACTTCGCAGTCCATTATCTATGCATGTAAACATGGTCTGGTCAGTCCTGAGACAGCACAATGTTTTATACAGCGACAGATCACGTTCGTGTAACGTACGTATTGGCACAAGAGATAGGCTTTCACGAGGAATATTACATCTTTTTGATGTCCGTCTGGTTAATTTGGCCTATATCCTCTCAATGGCATTTTTACTTTTTGCCATATAAGAAGCCCCAACCTGGCTGCAGTAGAGGAATATAGATAGGACTAGACTTCTGTACAAATTCACATAGAAATCAGGATTTTTTCAAATGAAACAGTAAAATATGGTATTACATAGTTGTGAAGCAGAAGTGACGGTGGCAGTAATATGTTAAAAGAAGTCTAATTTAGGGGTTACAATCGCACCAAGATCTCGAAAAGATTTAACTACTAGTATTGCATCGTTGGCGGGTGTATACAATGGCGAACTGCCATCTGACGACATCACGGCACATTTAGGCACAGATATTTGCATCCTATTCTCACAACACCAATTTTCAATGTTTTTAATTGCTAGTTAAATAATACTTGTGGAATTGTAGACGGCTGAGTATATTTTTAAATCGTCGGCAAATAAGATATAAATGACATCTTCTGGAATCACTGTTGGGAGATCGAGGGCGTATATTTTGAAGAGAAGGGGCCCAATGCACGACCCTTGCGGTACCCCTGAAGTGCAGGGGAAGGAGTCACTTTCTACGTTACCGACATTGACGGTAAATTTTTATACCGGTAAGGTATGCTAAAACCCATTGACAAGTTGTGGAATCATTACTTTCTAATTTTTGTAACATACTTTTTTTATTTACCTTGTCAAGTGCCTTTGAAAAAATAAAATTTATGCAATGAAATGTTCTAAGATTATTTATATGTAGACTTTAATCGTGGATCATAGAGATACGTTGTGTGCCCGTGGAACGGCTCCTGGCAAAGCGATGCTGATTAATGTCAATAATTTGTTACATACAAAAAGTTTTCAATATGATCAACAATTCACTTCTCCATTAAAATACACGCAATGGACAGTTGAGTCACCGGCCGGTAGTTATCCACTGAATCCTTAGCACCTTTTTAAATATAGACGTTACAATTGACCTTCGAAATAATAAAGGGACTTGCCCGTCACAAGACGATCTCTGGAAAATGTACAGCAATGATTCGGCGATAAACTCACAAGTGTTTTTATAAAAAAATAGTGGAATACCGTCTGGTGTAAAACTGCACTTGTCCTTGAGTGTTTTGATCTTTTTAATTATGTCCTCGATTGAGGTTAAAAGCTGCTTACGAATTGTCTGGTTATGACGTCTTTCTATACGCACGCGATCTGTCAGTGACGACGGCTGATCATCCGGAGGTGTATATACAGAGGAAAACCGTTTAGAGAATACCGCCGCTTCACTTCGGTTATTGTCAATGAGTACATTATCGACTTTTAGTAAGGGTAGTCCTCACGACCTCAGAGTCGCTTACTCGCGTCGCAAACAAATTATTTAGCATCCTTAAAAAATAGTTTTGATTTCTCAAGAATTCTCAACAGTGTCGAGGCCTTCCTACGCTTCACTGAGATGCTTTCAGTCGCATCTTCGGTCATGAGCTCCTCTAACTATCGAACATGGTTTCGCAAACTCGTCATGTTGGGATGAGTATTATTGTTTCTTTAGGGTTTAAATACCTAATAAGAAAGTGTATATAATCGACAAATGTATTATACATCTGCTCAATGTCAAACATCTTGTAAAGAATGTTGTCCAGTTTACGCTCGCAAATCGAGTCATAATGAGCCTTCCAGAAGTTGAACCCACCACCCGGCTCTAAGAAATGGGAAGAAGGGACCAGAATCAAGAAGCTGAGAGCCCGATGATCTCTAGCTATAGGGAATCCACGACTTCTGGCTCCGTGACGAGCTCCTTCTCAGATGTAATAAGCAAGTCGAGAATATTGTTTCTCCTTGTGGATTGCATAACAAGCTGATCTAAACCATTAATGATGCAAAAGTTGATAAAAACCTTCTCTGGGCTGGTAGCATCACTTAAGCGCAGATTTGACCAGTCAGTGTCAGGCATGTTAACCAACCACGCAACCACGCAAATAAGATAATTGACATCAAATCAGAATTCTAGAACTTCTATTACATTTTCGATACGGGCCTTTCTTTGGGCGCCGGAGTTCGCATTGGTGACGTAACAGCATATGATTCGAATGATAATGTAATCATACGGCATGTCTACCGCTACGGTTTCCGAGCGTGTGGATATCTCAATTCAGCGACAGTGTATTTCTTTGAGTGCTAAAATACACACTCCCCCATCCCTGGAAACTCGATCCATTCGATGCACCGAGTACCGGTCACCGAGTAAAACCTCTCTGTCACAAATTGCGCTAGTAAGCTATGTCTCTGAAATAAAAATTACATCGATGCTGTTTAATAAACAATAATCCGAAAGGCATCCATAGCGCCTGGAGGGGCTAACGGGCGGGCATTCAGATAAAAACAATTTCGACTAGTTTGAACACCCCCGGCTAATCGTGAATCGTTTCTTTCATCCGAGGTTGGTTGTACACCATAGCATTTCTGAGTGCCTCGACCGCAAGAGTCAGCTGCTCCAAGTGCGGCAGGACTTTGATGCGTGAGTTCGGTATCACCGGCTACGGCCGGTTTTTCAGTTGCCTTTCGTGACCTGGCGGCATCGACGGTGGACAATATTTGTTGCGGAAATGTGCCTGGTGCTGCTCGTTAAGGTTTGCAGGCTGTTTGTCTCGTTGGTATCGATCCTGACGACGTCTATTGTAGTCTTCGTTTCTCGCAGTTTGGCTGGCTTGGTGGGGGCCGGGAAACCCCGACGGGATGCGATGAGGTTGACGTTAAAAGCGCGTTTTTATGCGCAGGGGCAAGCGATAGCAGCTGTTGGGCGGAGACACTAAGGCGCCAATTTAGTCCAGATTGTTTTAATACAGCAGGTAATCTGGGAAGAGGCCGGGATGTGTAGGTACTGGTGTCAGAGATGAAGGCGGTATGTTGAGCCGGGGGGGGAGTGGATGGCGGGGAAGACCGGTGGTGAAGGAAAGGGTGAAGGACGGTGTTGAAAAGGAGCGATCCCGGATTGATTGTTGAAGTTGTTTCTGCTGCTGCCGGCCACAGGGGAGAAAATTGCCCGGGAGGAATGGTTAGCTGGCTGACGCCGAGTTGAACTGAACTGTTAAGTCCCCAAATATCTGGTTTCTCTCCCAGGAAACTGGCGGCTTCACGGGCGATAGGCCTGGCCGCCTGACTTGCTCCACGGCGGTTGAAATGAAACACGGCCGAATCTTTAATCTTAACCAACATTTTACCGGTGGCAACCTCGCAATCCGCGCGACGGTCTCTACCTTTTTTTTGGAGGAGGTATTAAATGCAGCTACGCACTATCGCTACGAGTCTATCTCATATAGCAGTGTGGAACTCGACCCCAACGGCTGGTTGTTACTCCGTTGAGACCCATACCCACTAAACGCACCTCTCCCCTTAAGCTTTACATCTGATAGCCCAGTCTCTACCTGGGCCGCCTCTTACTCCCGAAATAGAACAGACTGTCAGCCTGACGTTGTTGAATTTCAGAGCGTTACCAGGTCATCCAGCTGATGCTGCATCCGCCTCCACACCTCGACAATATCATCGTTGGCTGGGCTCTTTAAGATGTCGTTTAGCCCAGCGTGTAGCATGACGAGCTGGTCTATCGGCTGTGTGTTATATATTACTTCATGTCCTCAATGGCAAAAAACACACAATGTTTTTCCGACGTTAATACAATAGTTATTATTACAAGCGGCCTGTTCGCCCACAAGCTCAAATATATTCGTTCCTTCACTTCTTTTTCAATTCTGCTTTTACAATGTATGCACATAAATGCTGTCCGGTTCTGAGCTTCTAAACAAGCCACCGCAGTATATACATGCGATAGCTGATGTCACAAGGCAGGCTGGCTGGGTAGACGGCGTTGAAAGTGGGGCCCGCCGTCTTGTTGAGCGGGACCCAGCCGGTGTGTCATAGTTGAAACTCATCTCCAAGGGGAGACGCTGCGCCTCAGGCAAAACAGCCGGTCTTGATCGGTACATTATTGTTAATCTTTATTGGTATGTTATTATCTTCATAAAAATGCTATGCTGTCTATATGTACGCCACGCCAGATACTTTTAATAAAGTACCCATTAGTTGAGCAGTCGTTAGAATTTATCACTGAGTTTAATGAATCGCCATGGTATAGTCACTATTTGGGTTTGCCGTCCTGCAATCACACAGGCAAGCGTGACCCCTCGGAGCTCCGTAGACATACGTCTGCACGTTCCGGCGCCAAATAGAGTGTTGTTAGCAGAGTGTTATTAAACTACTAATTAAGAAAGACGGCTGTCGTAATTAGTTTCAGCTTGCTTTTATATTCAGACGTTCATTGAATTTAACTCCCGTAGATTAGCACTAAGTATTTACATGATATAGTTTACTCGATCGAAGTATTGTTTCTCCAACTGCTCATTCAGCTTACAAACACTAGATCATTTACCCCATTTGAGTGAAGTACATATATTTGACTGAGATCGTTTACTAGTTGTATTATCCTTAATATTTTGCTACGAAGTCATGAGTTTTAACTCTTGCAACTACTTTTGTACGGCTCCCAGGCTTCCATGGCAGAATTAAGCATTGCGTTCGTCAAGAAGCTCACTGGCAGGCGATGCTTTGATGGTTGTTTTTTTATTTTAACGGAGACCTAGGCGGGAGAGCAGTTGGTATACGGAGACACCATTTGTACCATGCCCTGACATCGTGCAGAAAGGGTCCGGGTAGGCCTTGTGGGGGGTATACATTTTCGTTAGACTGACGGTGGGGAAAATGAGAGTGAAAACAGTAGCAAACAAGTTAATTGCAGTAATGTCATCTAAACTAGAATCAGCGGGCACTTATGTGCAAGTGGCGGGGACGGAGTCAACAGAGACGATGATCGAGCGTCTCTTGTTGGGTATAGAATCTGATCATAAGAGGAAAAAAAACAAATATATATATATATATATATATATATATATATATATATATATATATATATATATATATATATATACTGTCTATAGAGGGGACTTAAATGCAAGATTAAATACGATTGACTCTAAAAGAACAATGACTTTGCTAGACATGCTTGCTGAGATCGGCTGCTGAGTAACAGGAAGTATCTGTACACATTTGAATGCCACGGGTCATCAGGCTATTGACCTATTTGCAACAGACATAGACAGAAAGAACATACAGTTTACCTGGCACGACAATTATTTATAGGAAAGCGCAAGATCCAGAAATTAAAAGCCGATGGGTATCTGAGTGAAAATTAGGGGCAATATTTAAGAAAAGCGAAGGCTCAGAGGGAAAGCTGAACGGCAATGTCCTTTTACAGGGACTTAGCAGTGTACCCCCTGTGCAATCCAGGTAGATTGCTACGAACCAAACTGGTTGGTTTTGCAAATCTGCTGCAAAACGGTGCAGGGCGGCCAAGCAAGCTAGTAGGTTGACTCGAGAAAACGTAAATACCGTTCCGACTATGAGGCAATTGGCTCGACGGTTAGTTTGGAAATCGTATAGGAAAGAAAAGCAAAGGTACTGGGAAAAGAAAGGATGGGCAGCAATAAGGGAGGCTGACGTCATCACGTCACACAGCAGCTATACGAAAGTTGTAGGAGTAACACAAATCAATTCCAAAATAATTTGGCACAACTGCATGGAGCGAGCGAAAGTCATTGAAGTATTTTGAAGGGATCAAATGAGCACTGTAGAATAAGAAATAAATATTTTGCGTTTCTACCTTTGTATCAATATTTTTCGATCCGCCCTTGTATGCTGGAAGCAATCCATACAGTGACGATGAGCTTCCGAAGCTACCAGCGAAGAGAACCAGTGAAACATTTAAAACGGCTAAATCAACCAGATACAATGATAACTAGTATTTCCATACAAGACC
Source organism: Dermanyssus gallinae (assembly GCA_003439945.1). Lineage (NCBI taxonomy): Eukaryota > Metazoa > Arthropoda > Arachnida > Mesostigmata > Dermanyssidae > Dermanyssus > Dermanyssus gallinae. The sequence continues at coordinate 84,344 of QVRM01001003.1, forward strand.
AACGCAGACAAAATGTCACTTTGACCAATTATTTGAGCGAGGTTTGGGGTGGTTTACATTCCAGCACGCCGTGGTGTCTTCTGTACAAATAGGGGGAGAGTAGGACAAAGATCTATTTTCTTCTCGGTTGCGTTAAGCAGCGGACGTACGCTCCGCGTATTCTCGTTCATCTGAAATTAGCTCATTGCCCGCGTATCGCTTGTTCCGTTCATATTTAGGTGACTGTGTTATCCGGCTGGCCGAGACTGAGCAGCTTACCATCGGCTATGGACTCCTTTTTTGCAATTCTAAATTTGAGGTTAATCATGGAACTGAAATTTTACAATGAATAAGTGCTCGAAAACAAAATTATATAAACTGTGTAAAAGCATTATCTATTTCATACATCAACATGTCTTACTCCAAGCGAAACTAACATAACCCCTCTATACATCTTAAATGCAATCAGGGTAATTTTTCTCTGTATATGTCTTTAAGCGGCAAAAGCTTAACGTCAATAAAACACTTACGAACCGAATCGCTTCGAGGCAAGTTGAGAACTGCCCTGAAGGCATCATTCTGAGTGACCTCCGCCATGTGAGTTATACTTCTATTATGAGTCTTCCAATTAGGAAAACAATAACAATGAATCGACACTAATAACATCTTATACACCATAAGAAGGCTTTTAACAGGCACGTTTAGTTATTTTAAAGGATAAATAGATGCAGTTACCGCATAGCATTGAGGCGTAAGAACACCTAAGCGATCATGCCATCTAAGCGTCTCATGAAAAGTTAAGCTGAGACACTTGATAGTTGGGCAAGACTGTCTATTCCGTTCCACTGAGCTTCAGCATCTTTCAACCTGCGTAGCCTTTTGGACAGGGCAAAACTGCACAAATCCAGTTTTGGTTACATTTTATCGCCTGATCAAATGTTTCAAACACTGAAATAGCACACTATACTACTTTCATCACCTTCTATGCGTCAACCTGCATTGCAGATGGTTGAATACGAAAAGGTCAAGTCATATCGTCAGCATATATAAAAATGGGCCTACAAAACCGCTTTAATGCGATCTCGGCTATAATGAAGTTGTTCAAAATTATCGAAGCTTGCGGCGTCCCGACGTTTACTTTTTCTCAAGACGATACAAAATCACCTATTTGTACTGTCTGCCGCCTTTCTGCTAGATGTGTCGTATACCAAGACACAACAGTGCCACCACAACCAAGAATTTCAAGCATGTTAAAACAACCAATGATTTAGAAGTTCAGTTAAACGCGGCAGAAACATCCAAGAGGACGCTGAGGTAGAGTTGGTTGTTCTGGAAAGACCTCCTGATAAAGATAGGCGGGAGGCAAGTTCAATTGAGAGAGCCTTACGAAAACGAAACTGGTTCCTCGAGAAGAAATCAATAAAACTAAGATCTGCTTAAAATCTGGATTCAACTACATTTTTAAATATTTTAGACAGGTAATTCACTAGACTGTGATAATTCGAATTGTTACGGTCGCTTCTTTTTAAGTAAGGGAATAATTATGGACACCTTTAATCTAGCTGGAAAGACACCAGCCATAAGGGAACGGTTTATTACATGCGTCAATGGACGACCAAGAGTGATAGAGAACAGTTTTAGCAATCTGTCTGGGATTTTTACAGCGTTAACTCTCCAGGACGCATTTGTGGATTCTAGAGAGACCTCTCTCTGCCTCCAGCGTAATCACTGGAAAAGGAAAACGACCAATCTGTTTTAAAGCAGAGCAGGCTGAAAGTCTTTCTTGGTTTGAAGAGCCTTTACAGTGTTTGATCATTTTGTGACAAATTGATAATAGTAAATACGATAATAAGCAAAATTTAATTCTAGAGACTAAGTGTTTAAGTGTCAACGGTAAAGTCTGTTTACGCTTTGCCGCAAGCGCCTTCATTTTGCAGCTAAAAAATGAGCATTAGATGTTGCTGTAAGTTACCCGCAAAGAACCTGTTTAAGCAAATATTTGTATATGCATTCATTGACTAGTAGGTTGCTGAAAGCGCTATGAGCTTTATACTGCCATCAGCATCGTACACGTTTAATCAGCTCAAATGGGCAACTCTGTCAAGAACGAGCTAGCACTTACCCAATCAGGAACCCTGACTGGGGCTGAGCGAGCAAATAAGGCATCTGTAGCCGAAGAACACCTTTCAGATAAGAACGGTGGTGATCCGAGGAGTACCATACGGTCAGGCAAATTTCCAGAAAATCCTCACAGTTTCTAATAGCAATATTTTAATTGTATTCGATAACAGAACGTATTGGAAGTAGGGCGAGTCAATTGCTTGACATGAAAGAAGCTTTTTGCTAAAAAAAATAATAAATAGCTTTACTTTCCCTGTCTGTATGAGCCTGTACGAATCTGTCGAGGCTGGTAGCGTGGTGCATTCGCCTGCGTCTCGCGACCGGAAGAGGCATATAGGTGCGCGTTCGATGCCCTACCTTTGCGCATTTGTATTTTTGGGAGTCATCTATGAAACAATGCGAAAAACGATCTTGTGGACGTTAAATTTTGGCTGGGAGTCAGCCTGAAAAATATAGTCTGAATGAGGCAGTGTTGCCTCCTTGCATTTCTATAGTGAGAGTCGTATCTGCCGCCATTGTTGAGTAACTTTATTTGAAATCCATTCATTTGCGCGGGCAACCAACGGTCGCAGCATTCAGATCTCGCGGCAAAATCCAACGGACACCAGTGTACGAGCTCAATTGTATGGCACCACTTCTCTATCATCATCGCAGCAGTAAGGACTACACAGTCAGTCGTCAGAGAGACGGTAGCTAACTAGTAAGGCAAAGTGCGTGTGGCTTCTTTTCTTGGTGTAGAATAGTACGGTAATTGCGATTGACAAGAAAGTCAACAGCCAGCAAGCAATTCAGGTTCAAGTCACCTATTACTAGAAATGACATGAGCTGCTGAACCCACTGAAAGTATCCCGTCCAACATATCCAGCAAGACTTCCTTATGCGTGGCATAACGAGACTACATACCGATAAAAAAAAAAACCTTGAAAACCGCACTTCTCTATATGTACTTGGAGAACCTGTGCGTTATTATCATCACTGTTTACCCAGATGTTGACCCACTTAGGCTGCACGTTTTCTACAGTTAGCTGGATGAGATCCTAATTTGAGGATAGATCTCAGTCTGTAAAGGTTGGGCCTATTCAATCTAGTTGGCAGCTTGTTGGGTTGGGGACTCCACAGAGCTCTGTTATTGGCCCCATTATGTTTCTTATATTACTGAACTTCAAACTCTTGAAAATCAAACACGATAACCTGGGAAAGGCGATAGCTTTGGCTGACGACACGACAATATTGTTTCGGCTCGTCCGGGCAGCGTTTCTAGTGGAATTAACGCTTTCCTTGAGTTGGTTGAAAAAATTATTAGTTTTCAATGAGTACGGATTGGTTGTAAATACGAGCAAAACCAATATCTCAGTGTTTCGACCCGCTAGAAGGCTGCTTCAATTGCCCAATAATTTTCGACTGGGTGCCAATACATCGTTCTCAGGCGGTGAGGTGTCTCGGTTTGGCATTGCATGAAAATTTATCCTGGCATTCTGACATAGATCAATTGACACTAAAGTGTTATGCAGTTATTGCAACTTTGCGAAGATTAAGGCACGTGGGGGTTGAGGGACATTTTTGAAAGACTTCGTGGTTTCTTGCCTGGCGTGATGTAAAACCCGTTGCAGTGCGTCGAGCGTTGAGCGGCCCCGTCGGAAACCGTATTGATGTTCCGACAAGGCCTGTTTTGAAATATACCTGATGTGTCGTCGTCTCATCTGATGGCAGTTCGCCACTGTATACACTCTGTAACCATGCGATACCGGCAGTTAAATAATTTAATTATCTTGGTTGATTATGACCCCTAAATTAGACTTCTCTGAACATACTACTGCCTGCGTCACTTCTACTTCAAAATGTAATGCCATATTTAGATGCTTCTTTTTAAATAATCCAGCTTTATATGTGAATTTGTAACACATAACATAAGAATAAACAAAAAAAGTCACGTATTTCAGGCGGATTCACAATAAGGCGGCCCCTTTGGACCTTCGGGTGTTTTGCTATCGATCTAGTTAAGAGCTTGTGGATTTGTTATAAAGCCATTTGGATTTATAATGTATCTGTGCTGAGATTGGGTGATAATCACGACTTCATTGCCAAGTTCGTCTTATACAGATTCAATTTTTTAATTTTTCTTCGGGACATAGACTTTCTGGCGACCCACACTCTTATAAATTGATTAAAAACCTCAGCATAAACTCGCTTTGTTGTCTGGTTAACTTGACGTTGCTGGTAGATGCATATACCCAGGCATTTATACTCATCACGGATAGTTAAGTTAGGTTCCTCGACTAACCCTGGTTTTGCTTTTTCTGTGTCGTTTGCAAATTTTTTTATCACCAATAAGGTTCGCATGGGGCATGACGGGGCAATTAAACCTCTTGCCGCTTCTCTCTGGGTGCTTAAGAAGTTCTGGTCCTGATCCTGGTCTTATCTGAGAATATAACTATTCGCCAACGATCTAATTGTTGTAAATAGACATCACGCGTAAACCGACATCGAGTTTGCTAAAGTCAAGTCAAGTTAAAAGCACCTTTATTCAAGGGTCATATATGTCTAAGTATACATTGTTTTAAACAAAATATTTAACATCTGAATATAATTAGAACATACATGAGGTCTGTCGACTTCGCAGACTTCGTGGAACTCTCCACTATAATGTGTTGTTTACCTTCACTGAGCGCGCAACTTCCAGTGATCCAACATTTACTCCACTTCGCAGTCCATTATCTATGTATTTAAACATGGTCCGGTCAGTCCCCAGACAGCACAATTGTTTATACTGTTACGAACTAATGCGGAACGAGAACAAATATATATCGAGAACAATATAATACTCAGTCGTATTTATTTCTCAATACTGGTCTTGCTCGCGTGGGTAGAGCTCACATTCATTCTCACTACACCGACGACGGTGTCTGTTACACAATGATATATATATATATATATATATTAATATATATTATATATATATATAATGTCACACTCATTTACTAATGCGCGGCCGTCCTGAATACGCTGATTCACACCTAGCCTACCTGCGCACTTATCTATATCACGGCACCGTAACGGGCCGGCTCTGACTCACCCCTTGTTGGCGGCTCTGCGGCGTAGCGTGCTGCTTACCCTCGGACGCCGCCGGCGGTGGATCGACTCGTGCGTGCAGTGCGTGCACCGCAGAGAAAAGAGAGAAAGCTAAGACGGCCGCAGCCGTTTATATGCCGTAGTCGATCAACCTCCACCTGGCGGCAGTCCGCACTACTACAATAACGTCAGCTACAATGCGCCCTCTATATCTCCAGTACAATTATTGTCTGCTCTACCTGTGTAGCGCTATAACTGTCTGTAGTCTGCTTTGGTTGTGTGGCGCTCGGTCTATCTGTGACAATAACTGTCTGTTGTCTGCTTTGGTTGTGTGGCGCTCGGTCTATCTGTGACATCCTCCCCCTTTTGAGGGACGAAGTCACCTCAAAAGATTCTGGCATGGGGGCTCAACAATCATCACTAATCATACCCTATTTGTGGCTCTATGTTACGTCGCGTGCCGGCTCACAGCAACCTCGCGAGCCGTCCCGCTGGTCGGTTGACGAATTTTCCCTCGCCGAGATGGACCCGATACGCGCGCGGCACTCCGTCTCTCCCCTGCAGGGCCTCTTCGATGAGTCCGAGTCGCCAAAATGCCCGCGGCAGCGCTTCGTCTTCCAGCAAGACGACGTCGCTCTTCTTCAGCACGTCGTTCCGCGTCCCCCTGCGCCGTAGAGCCGTTCGCAACACGAGCATGTACTCGCTCCGCCACCGCTTCCAGAACGAATTCAGCAACTTTTCTTGGTGCCTCCAGATCTTCGCGAGTCCGCCTGGATGATTGCCCAGCGACGTCAGTTTGTCGGCTGGCAACACCATCGGTACCTTTGGCGTGAGGAAATGACTTGGGGCCAAAGCTCGCGGCTCGTCGGGCCGGCCGGGAACTCTTGTGATGGGCCGTTGATTGATTATCGCGGCCACCTCGTACATTATTGTTATCAGGTTCATGAGCTTCAGCTTGCTCTTCTTAAGTGTCTTCCGCAAGCAGCTTTTCACCACTCCCACCATGCGCTCGAAGAAGCCTCCCCACTAGGGGGCCCGTGGGACGTTAAAGTTCCAAGAGACTCCCCCGTGGCCCAGGTAATTCTGCACCGCTTCGTTTCGAAACGCCGTGGTGAGGGCTACTAGGCATCTGCTTGCCTTCTGGAATGTTGATGCGTTGTCTGAGATGAATTTGTCGGGCAGCCCGCGTTGTGCCGTAAATCTCTTAATGGCCGCTAGGCACGCCTCTGCCGTGAGATCTTCCACCACCTCCAGGTGGACCGCTCGTACTACTGCGCAGGTGAAGATGGCCACCCAGATCTTCCTTTCCTCGCCTCTGTCTCCACGCACCACGAGCGGGCCGAAGTAATCGATACCGGTTGTCTTGAATGGGCGAAACGAACTCTCGATTCTTGACGCTGGTAGCGGCGCCTCCTCCACCGTAGCGATTCTCGCTCGCTCTCTTGCGCACGCCGTGCAGTTGTAGATCGTTGTCTTTACTAGTTGCCTCATTCTGATGATCCAATAGTTTTCTCTTAGCTCGTTCATCGTCGCTTCGACTTTCATGTGGCTCACCCTGCTCTCGTGGGCATGTGCGATAATCAACCGCGTGAGTGGGTCGTCCTGCAGCAGTATCGGGTGGCGGATCTCGAATGGCTCTTCTGCCAACTGCAGCCGACCGCCGACCCGCAGCAACCCCTTCTCATCGACGAACGGCTTGAACTCTGCGATCTTCGGATCGTCGGGTGTTTCGCTCTTGGCGAGGCTCGCTATAGTCTCCCCCAAGCAGCGTTGCTGGGCTTGCCGAATGAGACGCTGCTTCGCCTCGGCGAGCTCTCGCGCTGCTAGTGGGCCTGTTGCAGACTTGTCGCCCTTGAAGCGCTGTACCGCTCTTGCCAGTGTCGCGGCCACCCTAACAAGACGCTGCAAGCTTGAAAACTTAGCCGGATCGATGATTGGAGGCTGGTCGACTGCCAGCAAGGCCCGAACCTCAGGAAGCTCTTCATACATTGCCGAACTTGGCTTGAATACGGGATATCGCGCAGCTGGACCAGTCAGGAAGCCCGGACCTTGTAACCATAAGGTGCTTGCCTTGAGCTTATTAATGCTCATGCCGCGCGAGGGTAGGTCGGCTGGGTTCTGCTCCCCCGGGCAATGATGCCACTGCCGCACCTTCGTATGCTCCAGTATCTCCAATAATCGATTTCTCACAAATACTCCCCACCTATGTGGTGCGGCCGAGTATATCCAATGCAATACTACCTGCGCGTCCGACCAATAAAATATTTTGGCGTCGCCAAGCTCTAATTGCTCTCGTACCTTTTTTGCCAGTCTGACCGCCAATACGGCTGCCATCAGCTCTTTCTTTGGTATTGTTAACCCTTCGATTTGCTGCAATGGGACTAGTTTGGCCTTGGCCGCGACCAAGCCAATTGAACTCGTACCTTGGGCGTCGGTGACCTTCGCGTATATTACGGCAGCATACGCTCTGTCGCTCGCGTCGGCGAATGCGTGTACTTCGATCGTAGCTCCGCGCCTGAGCCCCAGATCTCTCTTCACCTCGAAGCCCGTCAACTCCTTCACTTCGTCCACCCAGGCCAACCACCGCCGCGCCAACTCCGCCGGCAGTGCCTCTCCGAGCGGTCGCTTGGTCTGGTGGGCTTCCTGGAGAATGCACTTCAGCTTTGTTGTGAACGGCGCGATTAGGCCCTGGGGGTCGTAGAGTCGTGCGCAGGCGCCCATAAGCGTGCGCAAGGTGGGGGGAGCCGAATTCGCGAACTCCAACATCCCGTCTGGCTGGAACGTGAGCGTGTCGGCCTCCTGGTTCCATCCCACACCGAGCACCTTTTCGACGCCTGCTGGACGCAGCAGCGTGCCCTCGGACGGGGGGTCGGTGTGCACGGTTTCTCTCACGTCGCCGAACTGGTCCCGCAACGCCTGGCAATTGGACTTGAATTTCTTCAATACCATGCCCGCGTCACCCAGTATTTCGACCACCGCGTGCCACAACCGCTCCGCCTCGCCCGAGGACTCCGCGCCCGTCAGCATGTCGTCCATGTACAGGTCGTGGAGGATACTCCTGCACGCGTCGGGGTGACTGGCTGCGTATTTCTCTGCGTGAGCCCTGATGACGGCGATGGTATTATGCTGGCTGTCCTTGACGCCGAACGAGGTCGAGGTCATCCTATAAATCGACCGCCCTGTCAATTCTTGTTCATCTTTGAACCATAGGAAGCACAACAAATTTCTATCGTCTGGGTGGACACGGACCATCAGGTAAGCTTTGCTGATGTCCGCGACCCATGCGACTCTATGCCGTCGAAATTTTGTCAACATAGACATCGGACACGGCAATAAATTCGGCGTGTCTTCGATGCAATCGTTGAGTGATAATTGCCCTCTGGCCGCAGCCGACGCATTGAACACGGGGCGAACCCTATACGACAGTTTGCTAGGCTGTACAACAGGAAAATGCGGCATGACATATTTCGGTGACTCACCGGGTGGAAGAGGTTCCGCAAAATCTTGATCGATGAACGTGCGGATTTCTCGTACGTAGTCCGCCCTCAACTCCGGGTCTCGTCGCAGTCTCTTCGCCAATGCCTCTAGTTGTTTTTCTGATGATTTTTCGTTGCTGCTGATCATGGATACGTTGGGCTTAAGATTAAGCCGAACTTGGTAGCGTCCGTCGGTGGCCCGCTCCACCTTCGACAAGAAGTGTTCTGCCACCACCTGTGGGCTTTTCTCTTGTAGTTCGTCCGGGTGTATGCCGATAGACTCGAGTGACCAAAACTTGTCTAGTTCGGTGGCCGCCGCCGCGATGGTTGCTTCCGCTCTTATTTCCCCAGTCGCCTCCGAAGCCAGGACGAGCCCGAAGCGAGTCTCGAGGCCGACGGTCCGGGTGTCGAGGCGCCGTGGTCCGCCCTCCATGACGCTAAACGAGTTGCTTGCGTCTAACAGCAAATCAACGGCCGCCGGACCGCCGGCTCTCTCCGCAAGCTCGTGCCCATGCCTAGCCCGGAGCCTTGGCGACGGGGTGGGCAAGTGGGCCGCTGTGATCTCTTCCACTACCCTCGCGGTAAGCGTTACTGGTTCACCGTTACGCGGCACCAACTGCAGCTGTACGATAGGCAATCTCTTGGCTTGCTGAGGTTTGCTGCCGCCGAAGACATGCAGATAAGTGAACTCGTTGCCGATGGTCTTCGCCTGCAGGGAATCCGCGAGACGGCGTGTAACGAAAGTTCGCTGTAAGCCGCTATCTAACAAAAATCTGGCGACGACACGTTTACCCTTATTATTTATAACGTCTACATGCCCCGTGGGCAACAATGGATTTGTACAGCCTAACGGTGATACAATGTTGCTCGCTACAGCTTGTGTACACATCACGGGTGCATGCGGACCCTTACAATGCTTACATGTGATCTTACTCGTACATGCGCGGACCCAATGTCCCGCCATCAAACACCTACGGCACACCTTGGCCTCCGCCACTCTATTGCGCTTCTCGTTCATTGACATCGAAGTCATACACATGCTCGAATTATGCTTGCCACCGCAAAACAAACAGCTAACTGACTGTCGCATATTATTATTGCATGGTGTGTAATTGTTAGCCGCGTGGCCTTCTCGTTTGTTATTATAATTGCTATTGCCGTTACCAGTGTTATTGGTGTTAGTGTTGCGGTTATTACCGGATCGCGGTTCCACGTGCGTCTGGTATACTTGTGCTGAGTCATTCCGCGAGGCTTCCCTCGCCGGCCTCGGACTACTCGACCACGGCCGCGGCGTGGTACCCGACCCTGGCTTGCTATCTCTCTGTGTTAATGATTTTTGTTTTTCTCGCGACGTCACCTCGATCGAGAGGAAGTGTATCAAGTCCTGAAACTGTTGACCAAACTCCTCTGATATGGTGTCAGTAGCTCGGACACGCAACACGGGTTTCACGGTGAAATCGCGAGCACCGTTGTCCTTAGCGGCCTCCACCGAAGCAATATATCTCAACATCAGTGGCTCCGGCAGAGCCCGCAAAACAATAGTATATAACACGGCGCCATAACATTTCTCATTGAATTGTAATGCGCGCAATGCCGCTACGGAGCTATTCACCTGATCTAATAATTCACGCAGCGCTATGTGGTCTACGCGACCCACCCTAGGCATGTCTAACAATTTTTGATATACGTCACCCACTATAGTCTTAACGCAACCATACCTGTTCATAAGGTAGTTAAGCACGTAAGCGTAGTTGTCGGCGTCTAGCGGTATCTCGGCGACGGCTCTCGCTGCCTCGCCTTCGAGTAGGTCACGCAATATCTTGTGTCTCTGCAGATCGGAAAACCCTTCTTTTTCGTCAACCAATGTTCTAAATTCTTCGATGAACACTGGGAACTGGTGTCGGTTACCACAAAATCTTCGTAGCTTCGGCGCCGGCAATTGTGCGCCGCCCGAGCTGCCGGCTTCTTGTAACGACACTAGCCGATTCAAAATCGCCTCGATCCCCTCTTGCGCCGCCGCGCCGGTATTCACTGGTACTCTGCCGGCCGCCTCACGCTGCAATTCTAGGAACGACGCCATTGCATCGGCCAGCACGCGAGCGTCCGAGGGCTTCACATCACGCTCAGCACCGCCCGGGTCGCCTTGGTTCCTGTAGGCAGCTAATACCTGCTTAATCTGATCTAACATATCTGCATATGCCTCACAACGTGCCAATTGCTCGTCTAGGACTTCCTCATTAGTAGTACCTACCGACAATGCACATAGCTTATCGTCTAGCTCGGTTAGCTTCTTCTCTAGACGCTCCAGCTTTAATTGCCACGTGGCCACTCGCTGGTCGTCGGCCACAGACTTCGCCGGTGGAGCTTGTCCTTCAGGCGAAAATTTTAGCACCGTGCTGCGTAGAGCGGAAATGCTGGCACGCGCAGCCTTCCTAACGGCTTTGAGGTACTCTACGGAGTCTGCCATAGTGGCCTGTCTCTTCCGCAATTAGTGTAACGGCACAATCACCAGCCCCACGTTGGGCGCCAAATATGTTACGAACTAATGCGGAACGAGAACAAATATATATCGAGAACAATATAATACTCAGTCGTATTTATTTCTCAATACTGGTCTTGCTCGCGTGGGTAGAGCTCACATTCATTCTCACTACACCGACGACGGTGTCTGTTACACAATGATATATATATATATATATTAATATATATTATATATATATATAATGTCACACTCATTTACTAATGCGCGGCCGTCCTGAATACGCTGATTCACACCTAGCCTACCTGCGCACTTATCTATATCACGGCACCGTAACGGGCCGGCTCTGACTCACCCCTTGTTGGCGGCTCTGCGGCGTAGCGTGCTGCTTACCCTCGGACGCCGCCGGCGGTGGATCGACTCGTGCGTGCAGTGCGTGCACCGCAGAGAAAAGAGAGAAAGCTAAGACGGCCGCAGCCGTTTATATGCCGTAGTCGATCAACCTCCACCTGGCGGCAGTCCGCACTACTACAATAACGTCAGCTACAATGCGCCCTCTATATCTCCAGTACAATTATTGTCTGCTCTACCTGTGTAGCGCTATAACTGTCTGTAGTCTGCTTTGGTTGTGTGGCGCTCGGTCTATCTGTGACAATAACTGTCTGTTGTCTGCTTTGGTTGTGTGGCGCTCGGTCTATCTGTGACATATACAGCGACAGATCACGTTCGTGTAACGTACGTATTGGCACAGGAGATATATCTTTTTGATGTCCGTCTGGTAAATTTGGCCTATACCCTCTCAATGGCATTTATACATTTTGCCATATAAGAAGCCCACCCTTGCTGCAGTAGAGGAATATAGATAAGACTAGACTTTTGTACAAATTCACATGAAAATCCGGATTTTTAAAAATGAAACATCAACATATGGTATTACATAATTGTGAAGCAGAAGTGACGGTGGCAGTAATATGTTGAAAGAAATCTAATAGGGGGGTTACAATCGCACCAAGGTCACAAAAATATTTAACTACTAGTATTGCATCCTTGGCGAGTGTATACAATTTATTTATTTAAAATGCACCCTGTTTGGGTATGTAAACACAGATATTTGCATCCTATTCTCACAACACCAGTTTTCAATGTTTTTAATTGCTACTTAAATAATACTTGTGGAATTGTCGACTGCTGAGTATAGTTTTAAATCGTCCGCAAATAAGAGATAAGTGACACCTTCTGGAATCACTGTTGGGAGATCGAGGGCCTATATTCTAAAGAGAAGGGGCCCAATGCACGACCCTTGCGGTACCCCTGAGGTGCAGAAGAAGGGGTCACTTTCTACGTTACTGACATTGACGGTAAATTTTCGACCGGTAAGGTGTGCTGACACCCATTGACAAGTTGTGGAATCATTACTTTCTAATTTTTGTAACATACGTTTTTGATTCACCTTGTCAAGTGCCTTTGAAAAATCAAAATATATGCAATGAAGTGTTCTACGATTATTTATATGTAGACTCTAATCGTGGATCATAGAGATAAGTGTGTGCCTGTGGAACGGCCCCTGGCCAAGCCATGCTAATTGGAGTCAATCAATTTGTTACACACCAAAAAGTTTTCAATATGATCAACGATTAACTTCTACATTAAAATACACGCAATGGACAGTCGAGCCACCGGCCGGTAGTTATCCACTGAATCCTTAGCACCTTTTTAAATATAGACGTTACAATTGACCTTCGACATAATAAAGGGACTTGCCCATCATAAGACGATCTCTGGAAAATGTTCAGCAATGATTCGGCAATAAACTCGCAAGTGTTTTTATAAAAAAATAGTGGAATACCATCTGGTGTAAAACTGCACTTGTTCTTGAGTGTTTTGATCTTTTTAATTATGTCCTCGATTGAGGCTAAAAGCTGCCCACGAATTGTCTGGTAATATGTACGTGAACTGTACACACTGATCAAATGACTTAGTCTATTGAACTTAGACTAGCCGAGTACGTAAGAATGAATACACGATCGCTTGCGGTTACCTGTAGAGTCTCACTGGCCTCTTCTGTGCCAGCTGTATTTACTGTCTCAGGGAATGTTCTCGAATACAGTAGATTCATCTCGGTCCAAATAGACGCTTCTATCGAATCGTCTAGAGGTTTCTCGTGCCGACTCGTAATTACTTTCTCCACTGCACGTCCGCCAGCACGTGGCGCCTAGCCGACAGTGATGTGTCTACCTGAACATGGCTAGACACAACATCTAGTTATGACCTCTTTCTATACGCACGCGATCTGTCAGTGACGACGGCTGATCATCCGGAGGTGTATATACAGAGGAAAACAGTTTAGAGAATACCGCCGCTTCACTTCGGTTATTGTCAATGAGTACATTATCGGCTTTTAGTGAAGGTAGTCCTCACGACCTCGGAGTCGCTTACTCGCGTAGCGAAAAAATTATTTAGCATCTTTAAAAAATAGTTTTGATTCCTCAAGAATTCTCAACAGTGTCGAGACCTTCCTAAGCTTCATTAAGATGCTTTTAGTCGCATCTTCGGTCATGAGCTCCTCTAACCGTCGAACATGGTTTCGCAGACTCGTCATGTTGGGATTGGTATTATTGCTTCTTTAGGGTTTGAATACCTAATACGAAAGTGTATATAATCGACAAATGTATTATACATCTGCTTAATGTCAACACATCTTGTAAAGAATGTTGTCCAGTTTACGCTTGCAAGATTTGTACAAATCGAGTCATAATCAGCCTTCCAGAAGTTGAACCCACCACCCAGCTCTAAGAAATGGGTAGAACGGACCAGAATCAAGAAGCTGAGAGCCCGATGATCTCTAGCAATAGGGGATCCACGACTGCTGGCTCCGTGACGAGCTCCTTCTCAGATGTAATAAGCAAGTCGAGAATATTGTTTCCTTTTGTGGGTTGCATAACAAGCTGATCCAAACCATTAATGATGCAAAAGTTGGTAAAAACCTTCTCTGGGCTGGTAGCATCACTTAAGCGCAGATTTTACCAGTCAGTGTCACGCATGTTAACCAACCACGCAACCACGCAAATAAGATAATTGACATCAATTCTAGAACTTCTATTACATTTTTTGATACGGGCCTTTCTTTGGGCGCCGAAGTTCGCATTAGTGACATAACAGCATATGATTCAAATGATAATGTGATCATAAAGCATGTCTACCGCTACGGTTTCCGAGCCTGTGGATATCTCAATTCGGCGACAGTGTATTTCTTTGAGTGCTAAAATACACACTCCCCCACCCCTGGAAACTCGATCCATTCGATGCACCGAGTACCGGTCACCGAGTGAAACCTCTCTGTCACAAATTGCGCTAGTAAGCCATGTCTCTAAAATAAAAATTACATACACCAATGCTGTTTAATAAATGTCAGAAAACCTTTGAATAGTACAAATATTCTGAGCCTGTTAGACCTACACTACGGCAGCGGAGCTCGTACTTTCTCAGAAGCTTCTCTCACTGACATCATGCTCTGTGAGGAGAGGGAGGCAGAGATTCAAACATGCTACTTTCGCTGCCGGCCGTCTGTTATGAATGTATGATATATGAAATAAACGGATTTATCAGTCGTTCTACCCAACGGCCAAGAACGGCTTGTTCACTCCCGTAAATAGCACATAGAAATCCACTAATTCGCTTAAACAAAGGCTCCCCCGAAACTCTACATTGGTACTCTCTCTTTATCTTGGTGTCGTGGCCAAGATTCGAGTCCTTTGTTTATCCTGTGTGGATATTGTTTGCTATTTTCACGAATTTGGGTGTTTTTCGTCGTTTTGAACTTTGAGTGAACCGACCATGAGCAGGCCCGCTGCTCACGCGTTTCGAGTGTTGTGTGTCTCGTGAAATCTTGCTCACAACGACAACTCGATCATGACGGATCGAGCACTCACCTGCCTACGGCGCTTCCGGACAATCGAGCGCAACCGTTTAAAACTGTACGCCGAACAAGCGCTACAAATAAGAGACATCGCGGCAGACCAGCGGGACAAGGCCGAGCTTATCAACCTGCAACGAAATGTCGAAAAACGGCATCAGGCGATGAGCGACTACGACGCTCAGATTGTTGCTCACAGTAGTTTGCCTGAAGAAGACCTCGATCGTCAATTTGAAGAAAGCGATGAGCATTCAAATGCGGCGCTGGAATGTTCAACACTTCTTAAACAGTTAATTGACGAAGTGAATTCAGTAACCGCTCCAGTGATGCGTAACGGGACAACGGACTCGCCCTCGACATCAACAGCAGCAGCAACAACCACATCATCGTCATCTTCGATGCCAAGCCAGTTCATCATCAGTTCTGCTCCGCCCGTTTTCGACACGTCTCCTGAGGTGTTTTATGGGGATATCTTGCGTTATCGTGCTTTCATTGCTCAGTTTGATAACTGGGTATCTCGCAGCACAGGCGCCTCGGCCACCGATCGTCTTGTAGCTCTCCGAAAGCTAGTGAAAGTGGTCCTCCAAAGCGACTAGTTGACTCATTGCCGGTGAATGATGTCAGCTACAAGGTGGCTCTTTAGTTGTTGGAAGACAATTACGGAAGACTGGACATCGTCAGGCAGCAACTGATTGCGTCGTTGCAAAAACAGCCAAGAGTGAAATCGCAGTTTGACACTGCGGGTTTACGCCAGCTTCTCAACTTCGTACAGTCCGCAGTGCAGTCGTTGGATGGACTCGAGAGTCCGTTGCATACGTATTCCTTGTCGTTTAAGGCTACACTCTGGGCAGCTATCCCGTGGAGGATTGTGTTTGACTTCACCATCTTTCATCATCAATAGGAGATTGTCGTCTGTACACTCCGCGTCAGGCAGGCTCTGCTGACAATGATTCAGTACCAGGCGGTATCGATAAATTTGCCGCTGAGACCGCTGACGAGATCCGCCAGTTGATTGATTATGTCAGCCGGTATACGTCACTGCGCGAAGGGACAGCGATACTCGGTCAGCTAACTGACGTCGATGAGAACCGAGAGCGACGCCAGTCTGACGCATCGCAGAAGCAGAAGGAAACGGACTATCATGGTGGCAACCGTTTAAAATCGACCTTGTCAGCAGTAGCAGTATCACAGCCACGCAAGTTCGCTCCGTGTCTTTTCTGCAGTGACGCTAAACATTCGTCGTCACGCTGTGCTGCCGACTTAACGATCGAACAACGGATGAAGATCCTTCTTGAGCAGAACAGGTGTCATGTGTGTTTCCGTCCTCGCCACGTCAAGCTATCACAGATTCGACAATCACGTATTACTGGTCGACGGCTGAGAACCCGGGGCGTTGGGAATCGTTTGTCGCTAATAGAGTCGTCGAGCTGCAGAAGAATTCATCCGCAAAGGATTGGTACCTCGTTCCGGGTGACCAAAACATCGCCGACTTCGCAACACGAGGAGTTGCGGCTCAACAGCTGGTCGCCAACTCGGACTGGTGGACCGGTCCGTCTTGGCTAAGGCTGCCGCCCTCCCAGAGGCCAATTAGCCAACCCCGCTATGATGTTTCGAACTCTATCGACTCCTCGGTCAAAGCTGAGCTTCGAGCGATTGTTGCTCCAGTGATGGTCACAACATCACCGCTTGTTGATCTTGATCGTCATGGCAGCCTTGAGCGCGCCACACGCGTTGTTGCTAATGTCATCAAATATACGCTGCGACTCCGCAGACAACCTTTGCTTGCCGAGCCAGTTCTGCTGCACATGGCCGAAAAACAGATGATTCGATGAACGCAGCAGCAGTTTTTCAGTAAGGAGATTGACGCCATCCGTGGAGGCGATTGCGTCTCTCATACATCCAAACTCGGTTCATTTGAGCTGCTAATTGACAACGACAATATTCTGAGGGCCCGCACTCGCCTCACTCAAGGACCGCATTTCTCGTACGACGAGAAAAACCCGATTGTATTGCCAGGCGAGTCTCGACTGGCGACTCTGCTAATCCTACAACAGCACCGTATCAATGCGCATCTCGGTGTTAATACGATTTTGTCGTCACTTCGACGACGTTACTGGGTGACTCGCGCCAGACAAGTCATCAAAACGCTATTGAAACGCTGTGTCACTTGCAGGAGGCACCATGGGCCATCAGCTGATCAAGTACAAGCACCGCTGCCGATAGCTCGGATTACGTTGTGAACTCCATTTGCGACCTCTTGGTTGGACTTCTGTGGTCCATTTTACACTCGGCAGGGAGAGGCGACGCACAAAAACTACATTGCGCTTTTCACTTGTGCTGCAACGAGAGCAATATGGTTCGAGCTCGTGCCATCGATGGCCACCGCTCAAACCCATCTCGCCATCAGGAGGTTTCTGAGTCAGTACCCAGGGTGCCGCCACTTAATCACAGACAACGGAAGATCGTTCATTAAGGCGTCGACGGAGATAAAGAAATTATTTACGTCAATTAAGGATCCCGCCATGCAGGGCATTCTCCGTGACCGCCGTATCGAATGGGAGTTCATATGTCCGAGAGCCCCATGGCATGGTGGCTTCTACGAACGTTTAGTTGGGTCCGTCAAGTCGGCCCTTGCGAAAACTCTCGGCCGAAGCTTGATCACGTTCGAGGAGTTTCGAACAATCATCTCCGAACTGGCTGCGGTCATTAATGACCGCCCTCTGACGTACGAATCCGGCGATCCGGATAGTCCGAGAGCTCTCACACCGGCCCACTTTCTCCGTGGCGGTCCTGCTCCCCCTGTCCTATGTTCGGTAACTCCTATTGACCGGTTGGGACCCAACGGTCAAGTCTCTGCCGCCGACATGCGAGCAACTCAGCTGGCAAAATCAAGCTACTACCGCGCGCTGTCTGTCCGCTGGTATCGAGAGTACCTGCTACAACTGAGATCTGCAAATCTGGGTCGTAATGGACGCCCACGCCCCGTACACATTGAGACGTCTGCCTTGTCAAGGATGACAACCAGCCGCGCCTCAAGTGGAACCTGGTTCGAGTCGAAGCTGTTCACTACGGCCGTGACGGCGAACCCCGCGCCTACACTGTCAAGTTTGCTAACAGTGGAACGTCGCGACGGGCAGCTCAGACGCTATATCCCTTGGAAGTCGCATCTTAGACGTCATAGTCGTGCATACCATTTTGATCTCGTATATACTAATGTAACGACTACAGTGATAGATTTATGCAGTTACCAGAAATCCCGTTACCATGGAAACAGGCTTGTCAACCTGTTTGAGGTGGACTGTCAGAAAACCTTTAAATTGTACAAATATTCTGAGCCTGTTAGACCTACACTGCGGCAGCGGAGCTCGTACTTTCTCAGAAGCATGATATATGAAATAAACGGATTTATCAGTCGTTGTACCCAACCGCCAAGAACGGCTTGTTCACTCCCGTAAATAGCACATAGAAATCCACTAATTCGCTTAAACAAAGGCTCCCCCGAGACTCTACAATAAACAATTATCCGAAAGGGCATCCATAGCGCCTGGATGGGCTAACGGGCGGGCATTCAGATAAAAACAATTTCGACTAGTTTGAACGCTAATCGTGAATCGTTTCTTCCATCCAAGGTTGGTTGTACACCACAGCATTTGAGTGCCTCGATCGCAAGAGTCAGCTGCTCCAAGTGCGGCAGGAATTTGATGGGTGAGTTCGGTATCACCGGCTACGGCCGGTTTTTCAGTTGCCTTTCGTGACTTGGCGGCATCGACGGTGGAGAATATTTGTTGCGGAAATGTGCCTGGTGCTGCTCGTTGAGGTTTGCAGGCTGTTTGTCTCGTTGGTATCGACCCTGACAGCGTCTATTGTAGTTTTCGTTTCTCGCAGTTTAGCTGGTTTGCTGGGGGCCTGGAAACCCCGACGGAATGCGGTAAGGTTGTCGTTAAAAGCGCGTTTTTATGCGCAGGGGCAAGCGATAGCAGCTGTTGGGCGGAGACACTAAGGCGCCAATTTAGTCCAGATTGTTTTAATACAGCAGGTAATCTGGGAAGAGGCCGGGATGTGTAGGTACTGGTGTCAGAGATGAAGGCGGTATGTTGAGCCGGGGGGGGGGGGAATGGCGGGGAGGACCGGTGGTGAAGGAAAGGGTGAAAGACGGTGTTGAAAAGAGCTGTCCCGGATTGATTGTTGAAGTTGTTTCTGCTGCTGCCGGCAACAGGGGAGAAAATTGCCCGGGAGGAATGGTTAGTTGGCTGACGCCGAGTTGCACTGAACCTATTGTTAAGTCCCCAAATATCTGGTTTTCTCCCAGGAAACTGGCGGCTTTACGGGCGATAGGCCTGGCCGCCTGACTTGCTCCACGGCGGTTGAAATGGACACCATCGGTGTCCATCGACTGAACTCAGCGCTGGATATACGAGAAGTCAGGATGAAAAACGGCCGAATCTTTAAATTTAGCCAACATTTTACCGGTGGCAACCTCGCAATCCGCGCGGCGGTCTCTACCTTTTTTTGGAGGAGCTATTAAATGCAGTTACGCACTATCGCTACGAGTCTATCTCTAGCAGTGTGGGACTCGACCCCAACGGCTGGATGTTACTCCGTTGAGACCCATACCCACTAAACGCACCTCCCCCCTTAAGCTTTACATCTGATAGCCCAGTCTCTACCTGGGCCGCCTCTTACTACCGGAATAGAACAGACTGTCAGCCTGACGTTGTTGGCTTTGCAGAGCGTCACCAGGTTATCCAGCTGATGCTCCATTCGCCTCCACACCTCGACAATATCATCACTGGCTGCGCTCTTTAAGATATCGTTTAGCCCGGCGTGCAGCATGACGAGCTGGTCCGTCGGCTGTGTGTTATATATTACTTCAGGTCTTCAATGGCAGATTTAAGAACACACAATGTTTTTCCGACGTTAATGCAATAGTTATTATTACAAGCGGCCTGTTCGTCCACATGCTCAAATATATTCGTTTCCTTCACTTCTTTTTCAATTCTGCTTTTACAATGTATGCACATAAATGCTGTTCGGTTCTGAGCTTCTAAACAAGCCACCGCAGTATATACATGCGATAGGTGATGTCACAAGGCAGGCCGGCTGGGTAGACGGCGTTGGGACTCGCCGTCTTGTTGCGCAGGGCCCAGCCGGTGTGTCGTAGATAGAAACTCATCTCCAAGGGGAGATGCGGCGCCTCAGGCAAAACAGCCGGTTCTGGTCGGTACATTATCGTTAATCTTAGTTGGTATGGCATTATTTTCACAAAAATGCTATGCGGTCTATATGTACGCCACGCCAGGTACTTTTTATATAGTGCAGCGTTATCCAGCGTCAACTCCCACTAGTTGAGCAGCCGTTAGAATTTACATTTGAATGCACGGTAGACCGTTAGTAGCCTTCCGACCGCTGCGC
>QVRM01001004.1:0-41840 GCA_003439945.1 Dermanyssus gallinae
ACAACAACAACAACAACAGCAACAACAACAGCAACAACAACAACAACAACAACAGCAACAACAACAACAATAACAGCAACAGCAACGACGACGACAACAACAACAACAACAATCATGACAATGGTGCTAATACGAACACAACGGCGACCCACGTCTGGGCCGATTAAGTGCGACAAACCCGTAGGGATATTTTCGTATCGATTCGATCCATCAAGCATCGCGAGCTGAACGAGCGGCCACCTGATTAGTCTGATGGCAAACGGCCGAAGCTGTCAGCCGCATGCGAGTAGCCTGGCCAAGCCGCCGCCGCCATGATCATCCTGGCTATCATCGGAGATGAGACTTGGTGGAGCGGCCAAGTTTGCCACTCTACCGTCCTACTTTCCCATTCGCCGCTCGCCGGCGTTCCCGTCTCCGAACGCCGAGACGTTGACGTTCCTTCGGGGGGGGCGGGGGGGGGGGGTCGGGTAAATTATTCGCTTTCTTTGGTCAAGCCGAAGCGAACGATGCCGCCAAGTAAATGTAGATACAACTAGCGGTAATAGCAGCAGCAGCAGCGCTACCCTCGCCATTCATGATGATAGCATGCAGAACATAGACGAACGGTACGTGCGTTGACTTCTTTTCTTGTAATAAAAAAAAACAAGTCACTATATATGTAGGCGACCAGAAACTGCCAAACTGGGAACTCTGAACAACTAACTCTGTCTATCTATGTCTGTTGAGTAAACCAGGCGCCGATCGAGGCAATACGGTCGGTGGACTATTTTCGGTGAACTAGTGTAATGGACGTTTTGTCCTTTTTTTACAAATTTATATTTCCTTCTGCTACCGACTGCAGCTGTGACTCAGCTCGGTCGCTGCTAGAGTACCTTTGCGCGGCCTGCCATGTACGCGGGCTGCTACAAATTGTTCGATATGCCGGAAATATGTTTTTATTGTTGCTGCTATTGTGTGTTGTGATTGCCGTCGTCGTTGTTGTTGTGACTGCGGTGATTAATGTCGATACCATTATTGCTTAATTAACCCTTAACGTGTTGACTCGTTTGATTCCACCATTGTTTAGCTAATCCAGAACTATAATGCACAAATGTAAAAATCGTTAGTGCACATGCTTATCCTATGACAATACATACGCGTACTCAAATAATTTTTGATTGCATGCCCCGGCTATGTATCTGTACTACTAGGATAAGCTTACGCAGCTCTACTTGTTCTGTCGGAACCGTCACCCCCTTATAGTTGTCATTGTTGTTGTTGTTGTTGTTGTTGTTTATTAGTCCTCCTGCATAATCAAGACTGTTCAAAAGTCCAGCGCACACAAGCTAACGTGTATTGACCTCAAAATCATTAAAAGAAAGGCATTCTTAGAGACGTATCTTAGAAAGCCCTAAATCTTAGAATGACGCTTACACAGAAAAATTTTCCTACAATAAGTATCCTAAATGTGCTGATATTGCACGCCTACATATAATATATAGAAATTTGTTTGCATCTCAGTGGTACAATGTTACCCACAAGTTATGAATATATCAATAGATGAACACTTCATATATTCTCTATTGGGTCTCGTAGACTATCTGAATTTGCAATTTGCGCGGTAATTTGGACGACTTCTTGGTTCTCCAAGCTCTACGCTCGCCGGAACGCACTTTGTCCGGTGCCCGCCACTTATCCTGGCGCGGCTGGGCGTACAGCGACGCCCCGTCAAGAGTTGTTCACGTTGGGCGTAAACGCTCGATCCGCTGCGGGCCCCTTCCGCCTTAGACGGAGTGGGGAACTTTCGGCCGGCCTCGAGGGCCTTCAAGTTGGAGAGGGGCCTCTGAGTGGTCGCTCCCCGAAGCGCGCTTGCCGGCTCCACCCAACCACAGGGCCCTAAAGGGCCCCGAGATGGCAGCTACGCAATAATAGGAGGCCACTGGTCCGACCGCCTCTCTGCATAATTACCACGACCGCCTGCCTGCACTACCACGGTCACATGACAACGAACCGTCGACAACACGCTGCTGCGTACTGCGGTGTGACCCGCCTCAATGGCACCAAACAGCTTCGCAGCGCAGCCAGTCATAGTTCAACCACATTTTCAAGCAAAAAAGCCCTGTTCAGTCGTATATGTCACACTTATATATATATATATATATATTATATATATATATATAAATTAAGCAACTTATAGCAGCCAGCCCTTGTACTGATGCTGTACCAAGATGTTGTGGTAATTTAAAACTACCACATAAGCAATTTTAACAATAATAGAGCTGCAGTTATCTTGTCCCCCACTGGCCTACCCTGCAATGCGTTTCTCGTTCATTGAAATTGCGTGTTGTCTTGTCAATTATTGGTACCCCCTTATTCCGCCAAGACATTTTGTAAGTCTATTCTGTAGTTGCGCAGTTAACGTTGAGGCAGGCCCTTAAGAAAAAGAGTTTCTAAATTTAGTTATTTCTCCTACACACATTTCAAAGACAAGCATTTGTATAAGTGTTTCAAGCCATGCATTCTAACAAACATGCAAAACCCAAAGTTTCGTATCGGTGTTACGAGACCATTCTTGGGGAGAGTACAGTATACATCGACAACGGTATAGGGATTGTGGGAAGAGTGACGCAGACGACAGGAGTGGCCCAAAACGACGGACTCAGCTCGTTGTTTTTGTTCAGTACTATTGCGAGGGCTACCTTTAGCTTGCAGGTTTTTTTTACTATATTTATTTCGGCTTTATTCAGGATACGAAAAGGCTATACGTATGATGTAATCGGGTGACATAGTAGTTGTTTATTACGATCTGGATGCCATCGAACGCATCACTTATTCTATAAGGATCAGGACTATGAAATTCAGAGTAGGTGGTCGATTGGCTGCCGAAAACAGTATACGTCGCAGCGCCCAATCCTTGGAGTTAGTCAACTCGTTCCGGTATCTGGGGCTTGGGCTACGTTATCCTGTGACGACTTTCACTACGTATATCATCGTGACAGTGCGTACAGCTCTAGTCTCTTTTTATTCAAAGGTAAGTGAAGTCCGGAGACTATCTATCGCGACGACAGCAGCACTCTTTTACCTCACGATTGTTCCAACGCTGCTGTACGTTCTTGACATAGTGTGGGGGTACCTCACTCGGCCAAGCTTTGGTTTGCTTGAAAGACGTTTCAGAATGTACATGAAGCAAGTACTTTGCTTGTCAATGCGGGTAAGGTGCAGTTTTGTGCATCACATATCAAGTTGTGCAACGATTATTGAGATAATTCGATTGAGGTTGAAGACGCCGCGTACAGCATAGTTCAAAAGTTTTGTGTCGGAATGGAAAAACATAAACTATTTCTGCTGGAGGTTAGAGAGCTGGATATTTTAGTGCTTCTCGCTTCTGCTCTCGTGTTGCGTGTGACCATTGCCATATCTGTATCAGATCCATAGCTCATCGCTATCATCGCCTGGTCTCTTCATGTGCTCACAAGCGTGTACGAAGTAGGATGCATGCGTCTGTCTGGCCCTCACAAAGAGATCGCTGCACCGCCTCTCGAACAGGACACGCCGAGAGCAGCTGACAACAGCATAAATAGTATAAACAACAGTATAAACGTTATACGCATGTTCAATACGAGTGAAATAAATGTGATCATGATTTTTTTCCTTATAAGGAACGTACAAGCTTGACTTAGATCGAACAACAAGTAAAGCCTTGCCATCTACTTATTAAGCGTCGCGTCGGAATCAGGCCCACTTATGACACCAGAGTCGCAGGACATCGCTGCCTCATCGTCCCGCTTTTAAGTGTAGTCTAGAAATTACTAATTTGCACCTGCGGTTGTAGGGCGTTTCTGTCCCATATATGTACTCCGCCATTGTTACGCGTGCGTTACGTTAAATATTAACGCACCCTGCATACATTGAGCAGTCTACTAAGTGGCCTTGGGAATTGAGCGCTATAAGTGCTATAAACAGCTATTATGCAGCCATCTCTTGTAAGTGTTAATGTGGAGTCTGCCTTCGGCTTAGCAGTCATTCCGTGTCAAAAAGTTACTGCTACGTCATTAAAAGAAGACTGCCGTGTAGTAAAATCCATGTTGTTTTGCACTTTGAACGGACAACAATGTGGGTGTATCTGACTGAGTATTACTTATTGTATCAGCTATCAAATTCCAGCATCGGCTTCTGAGCCATCTATGTGAACGGCGATGGATTGGATCTAATCATTCTGGGGAAGGGCGGCCTTAAGCGGTGGAGACCAGATGGTGAGAAAGTAAAGATCATCGCACAGATTGTTGAAACAGACCTAGATAAGCTAACTGCTCTTAGAAGGAATAGCAGGAAGCGCGGAAAAGCGGCATGGTGGAAGAGGTTAATACGTGACACTATGGAATGACATGTACAATCACCACTGAATACCTGACATTTAACATGCGTGTTCAGTGATGGCCACTTTTCTACGCTTAGGTGTGCTTGCACAAAAGCGCGCCCGTAAGGCAGTGTTACCTAACTGTGTAACGTGTGACAGTGCAGAAGATGACACGGTAGAACACGGGGCGTTCAGATAGTAAGGCTTCAATGAGACATAGCAGGAACTCCTAGAAGAATAAAAAGGAAGCCGTTTTTTTCCGGAGAATATGGTGATATATTATGCGACAATGCTCGAATCTGAGTGTTATTGCTTAGTGACAACCTTCGCCTACGTCGTTTAGCCGAAACTAGTGTCACAAAGTTTTGTAGCGTTAGCCATAACGTGGCACACGGCATCGCTACGTCCGCCGGGTTTGCCTGGTAGTCTTATGATGTAGTTAGTTCATTTGAAATATCATTTTTAGGACATTATTTCACGCGGTTTAGAGCATTATTAAAGAAGATCGAGGTCGACCCATACGGCCATATGCCAAATGCTGTCAGAAATTTGAGAAAGTGTATCCGAGCCGAGAACACCGTTCTCCGCGGCTATATGAGTGCGCATATAAGGCCGCCTTTGACCTTGCGCCGAGAAGCAGAATTAGAGAGAAGTTAGCCTTGGAAGAAGTGCCGTGTCGGTTGTTAAAACTTTTAACTGTTAACCGACAACGGTATAGAGATTGTAGAAAAAGTGACGCAGGCGACAAGAGTGGCCCAAAAACACCGGACTTAGCTTGTTGCTTTTTTCGGTACTATTGCGAGGGCTACCTAGCCGGTGAAGCAGGAGTAGACCCGGGAATGGGCAAGTACTTTAATGTGTGCAGACGACATTGCGATCCATGGCAGGATTATATTTAGGGTTAGGCAGTGACTGGAAAGGCTAATTGATTATTTGGACGATATGGGACTAAGTATTAACTGGCGAAAGACAGCAGAAGTTGAGTTTCGAAGGGGAGGTCGATTGGCAAAAAAACGACGTTCTTCAAGCCAGGGGTCCTGCACTAAATTTGTAAATAAATTCACATATTTGAGGTCACTACAACGTAGATTTGTAGCAGCTTCCAGAAGCATTTTGAGGCAGAGTAGGAGAAGCCATTCGAGCAAAGGCAACAGTAAAAAAAACGCAAATCTTGTTCATACATACTGCGTTCGCCTTTTTCAAGATTAAAGTAGAACCAATAGCAACATTCGGTATATCACTAATGTAGGAGAAACTAAAAGAGACTGATCTACAATTACTAGATTTAGATTACTTTTTTGGGCGTCTGCTACGGCGACAAACGCACTGCGTCCACTGCTAGCTCTGGCGCCGTTGCTGCAAGGTCTGGTGTCCCCCGCGCCCACTTCCCAATGACAGACCCCGGCTCAGCCTCCTGTTCCCCTCCCCAGAGCGCTTCAGTAGCAAGTAACCCCTCTATAAGGGTAACTTGTCCCAGATGCGGCCGGGACTTCACTCGCCGCGGTTTTCCCATTCACCAAGCTAGATGCCGTTCCACGTCTGCGACTGCCGTTCCGTCTCCGAGTGTATCCTGCGCGCCAACACTCCCGTTTGGTTGCCGAGCTCCTTTGCGACGTCCTCGACCTTGCGGCGGCCAACAACGACCTTCCCTCGTGGGAGTCGCTCCTGTCATTCGCTTATGTGGTCCTTCAACTGCCACTTAGCACTTCGTCGTCAATCTCGTTGGCAGCGGCTGTCCGATCGAACCTCCGTGCATTTCGCGATGGCTGGCGCTTTGAGTATCGCGTAGGAGGTATTAGAAAAGCCACACGGACCCGTGCGACTCGGCACGCCGCGTTTCGAGCAAGCTATCTCAGGGAGACGTTTCCGGGGCGGCCCGACTATTATGCTCTACCGACTCATTTGCCTCGGGGGACGGAGTACTAGCTTCGCTTGCCGCCAAGCACCCATCTGCTCCGCCGCACTTGGCTTTTCCTGCCCCTCCAGACTCGATGACGCAGCATCAAGCCTTAGTCGATGACGTCTTGAGAGCTGTAGCCAACTTTCCGGCCAGTTCGTCCGCTGGTCCTGACGCCCTTCGCCCGCGCCATCTGAAGGATCTCCTTTCCCCCGGGATTGGACCGGTGGCCGGATGACTGGCCGCATTACTTGCCAGAGTGATGAACGTCCTGAGATGGGGCCGACTGCCGGCTGAGGTCAGGACGATCGTGTTCGGCGCCAACCTATTCGCACTGCGCAAAAAGGGCCATGGAACTTATTATGGAACAACTTGGCCCGCACCAGCTGGGATTTGGCATGGCGGGCGAAGCGGAGACTGCCGTACATGCAGCAAGAGCCTTTATGCAATCAAGTCCCCCCGGTACGGCACTCCTGAAGTTGGATTTTCGCAATGCATTCAACACCATCCCTGGAGATCACTTCCTCCATGCGGTTCGGGATACAGTCCCGGAACTCTTCACCTTAGGCGATGCAGGAACGCCTTCCGCTTGTTGGAGCCCACCAGGGACTCTACCTGCTTCGCTCGTCGTTCTCCGCGTGTCGCATCGTACATATTTTCGGTCCATAGACTGCTCAGGCGATTTGAACCATCTTCTCCAACCATTCGACGACCAGATGGTGGAGGCCCTACAGACAGTGCTAAGTCTAAACTTACGACCAGGAGAGGTGCGTCAGGCGGCCCTCCCCACTTTTATGGGCGGCCTTGGTCTCCCCTCGGCTCGATCCTTGGCGGGCCCGGCCGTGGCTGCCTCAAGGCATGCTGCGTCGGAAAATGTCCAGCGCCTGCTCCCGCTGGCGACTCGGACAATGTTTGAGGCGGCTCGTGACGATATAGCGACTGGACTTCAAGCTTCATCGCCTGGTCCCGATAGACTTGCCTGTCAGAGGGCCGAGAAGGCCCACGAAGCTTCGCTTAGTTCGCTGCTTGAAAAATGCGGTGATGACCAGGACAAGACACGCCTTCTAGCTGTCGCTCGCCCAGGAACAAGCGACTGGTTGCATGCACTACCCGCTAACTCACTGGGCACCCGGCTTGATGACCAATCCACCTGGATGTGCGTTGGCCTGAGTTTGGGAGCTGATTTGGTTGAGCCACACAGATGCTCTTGTGGCGAGCCCGTCGGGCGAGAAGCCAGACACGGCCTGTCTTACGCTCACGCAGCGGGCCGGCGCCCAAGACACATTGCCATCAATGAAATACTTGCAAGATCGCTGCGGAGGGCAGGGATTCCCTGCGTCCTGGAACCACCTGGGCTTTCAAGAGACGACGGTAAGCGCCCCGACGGTATGACTTTGATAGTCTTCTATAAGGGTCGTTCCCTGGTGTGGGATGCGACGGTGACCGACTCTCTGACCCCTTCTCTTGTCGGTCCCGGCGCGTCTTTCCCGGAGACTGCTGTTTCGCGAGCTGAGACCTCAAAAATAAGAAAGTATGCGGACCTAAGTCGGGCGCACCACTTTTCGCCATTCGCGTTCGAGACGATGGGTGGCTCTGGGCCCCTCACGGTAGCATTGATCTCTCGGGTTGGCGGCGCGTTTCAGCAGGCGACGATGGACCAGAGGGCGCAAGCCTTCTTCTCCCAGCGACTGTCCCTGGAGATCCAAAGAGGTAACGCGACCTCAGTGCTCGGAACTATGAGAGACTGGATGGACCCGGACCTTTGCGCGGACAGGACATCCTCACGGGCATGAGCGATAGAGCGGCTACGGCGCGCAGAAAGAGCAACTAGGTCGACGAGCAGCAACGTCGTGAAGCATTATGTATATATTCTTCTAAATAAACGTCAAAAATTACTAGATAGAGTTCGATTTTTTAAGAAACGGGTTTTAGGGTTAGCCCATTTTTGTAGAAAAACAAATTGTTTATAACTAAGAAAAAGGTGGGCTCTAATAACACAGAAACTACAACTACAATGGGGTTCACCTAGGACGACAGCGGTTGAGGCCTACACTATGAAGTGGACGGAGTAATTAAAGGACATGGACATACGAATATACACGACGGTTGCAATGAGAGGTACGACCTGGCGAGCAGCCGGATTTAAAAATAGACATCTTATTATGGCGTTTGCCCACGCATTTTATCTCGTATTATGCTATACGCAAGCATTCCACAATCCTCAGGGGTATTGTAGGTGCGCGAGATGCTCAGGCCATTGCGATAGATACTACGCCGGTGGCGTGGTGGCATGCGTCTGCGCCTCGCGACCGGAGGAGACACCTGGAGGTCCGTTTACGAAGCAATGCAAAAAGCAGTCCCATGGACGTTAAATCTTAGCTGAGAGTCAACCCCGAAGTAATTTTTTAGTATGTCCAGTACTAGTGTCCAGTTCAGTCAATAGCTGAGATAGCAAGATGAGAGAAAAAAGATGTGAAAGCATCACCGTTTGAGACTGATGTGCATGTTTATAATTTACTCCACCTGGATGTTAATAAACCATACTTTCTAAAGAAGTACATTCACGCAAAGTTATTCTACATCTGAAGTAAGGCTTAATATAGTTAGAGTAAAACGGTTAAAACGCTTTAACGTATTCTAGAAGAATGGAGTCTGCGAACACGTGCTAAATGATAAATATATATTTTTCTGTCTGTTATGTCAATCCTATGTCGCCCTTCTTAACGCCCAAGTTTATCTTATATAAAGCAATATTTCCATTTCTAAACTGTGGCGACGTGGCTTTGGAGTCTAGTGAACTAGTTATGATTGTCATCTATCGGGGTGTCGCCAGTTTGATTTATGTTGTGGATCGAATTCAATTTGATGCTCATTTAGAATTGATAAAAAAACTATACCACTGAG
Source organism: Dermanyssus gallinae (assembly GCA_003439945.1). Taxonomy (NCBI): domain Eukaryota; kingdom Metazoa; phylum Arthropoda; class Arachnida; order Mesostigmata; family Dermanyssidae; genus Dermanyssus; species Dermanyssus gallinae. The sequence continues at coordinate 9,138 of QVRM01001004.1, forward strand.
AGTCGGTGGTCGGGCTGCCATAACGGACTGTTAGGGAAACCTCAGATATCTCAACATGTCTGGCCCTTTACACGTCCAAAATCTCAACACGTCCAGGTCCACGGTCTTTTAAGGAACTGCAAAATGGGTTTAAGTCACTAAGTTTAAAAAAAATCAGTTAGCTGTGTAGCTGTATTCTAGGTTGTTTCCCGTCAACTGTATGCGTATGTAACTGTGCTCTGTCGTATTGACACCAAACCGCAATACTTGAGAGTACGACTTTGTCACGCGTTTGAGACATTTTGTGATAAAAATGCTCTCAGTATAAGATTGCTCAGTCGAGAAGCAGCTTTTGCTGAACCGGCAATGTGTGCCGAAACTTCATATGCCTATCGACTCTATCCTAGGTCCTTGTAGAATGTTACCTTAATTGATACGTGAAGAAATACGAAAGAGGACCGCGCACATCGAAACTGGGATTGCCATATAATTTAGCTCACACCACGTGGCAATATTATTAATGACTGCTTATATGTTCAGACAATTTTCGTTTCTTTTGATCTGGGCATATATTTTTAGATTGTCCGCATACATTGTGTATGCTATGTTTAAGTTGCGCAGACATACACCCAAGTCCTGAGCGAAGATTATACACACTAGTGGGCCTAAGCAGGAGACTTGAGGAACTTCAGAAGGGCATGGGAAGCGCTTCGAGACCGGGTGACTGACTTTTACTATAACGGTGCGATCTCTTAAATATGAATCACACCAAGCCAGGATCCAAAAGCCAATTTCCAGCGCCGCTATTTTAGATAAAAGAATCTTTTGATTTACCCTCTCGAATACTCGCGAGAAATCAAAGTAGGCCGTGTATTACGCACGATAGCCCAATCACGACAGATCTCAAGGAGTTGAGCGCCCCTTTATAAACCCATATTGATGTGGGTCCTGGAGTTCAAAGGAGTCAGAGCAATTGTAAATCTTACTGACGATATCTTCTCCATAAGAAAGCATGACATGGAGCCCGAAATTTTTCATAGGAGAGATCGCGGTCTCCTTTTATGCACAGTCGTCACAACAAACGGGGTAGAAAGACATGGGAACCATAACCTCCTCGAAACTGCGAGTAAAGGTCATTGCCAGAGGTTCCGCAAGAGCAAAAGCCAACTCGTGAAAAAAAAAATTCGCGGGAGCCTATTAGAGGGTCAGACTGCACGGTATCTTTGTTTCACGCAGCTTCTTATAGACAAGCTCAGGTTTGAATACGACCTCGTTTCTGGTCACAAAGGACTTCAATGCGTCCCATGCAGGATGAAAGGCACCCCCAACAACACATCGCGATACACTTCTTGCAAACTGGGCTGCTGAACGCGGCTTTACCTTGACCGATCACGGTCCCCAGTCACGGACCGCGAACATTTCTAGACCTGACTTGTCATAATAACCTATACCTCCCCTTGTTTCCGACTGGAAGGCCCACGCTGACCACGGAAACGTTCAGCGATTACCGTTACATCACATCAATATCGCCGCCTATTCGCAAGCATACACTCACTGAGAGTCTACGCAACGCAAGAAGGCAGTCTGTCAGGCGGTCAGTAGACCTCTCCGGGAGGGGACGCGGCTCATGCTCTGCAAAGCCGCGGTAGACCCAGCAGTCGGAGAGTAGCGATACTTCATAACGGCCAGCCATGTGCTAACCTAGGTGGAATATAAATACTACACGTCAGTGAGATCCCTGGCTTAGACGTTATCGTTTAAGCCGTTTAAAATAATCGTGCAAATCTTTGCTAACTAGAACCTGCTGGCGAACTTCACAATGCGCCTCTTAAAGCACGGCACGTTTTCTATGGGATGAAAACGTGCCCACCGCTGAGAAGTTCTACCGCAGTGCCGAGATCAAAGTCACGCATGTCCTCTCGGATAGCCAGTTTGGCTGCCTGGCCGACTGGTCCACCCGTCTACCTAAAGCCCGTTGACCGAGTGCTTCGTGGCGCGGTAAGGAGTTGACGGCATCACTTAGGACGCGTACTTTTATACTACTAATACTATTTGAGGTACGACATGTTTAAGGCACTGCCAACTGGCAGGTAGTTCTAGACACACTAGACAGGCGAGGTTTACTTGATTATGGAAGTGGTGCAGAGTTCCGTTCTAAGCTCTGTTTTTTTGGAACCCGATGTATTGGATAGAGTTCTGCGGCATCAGCTTTGCCTAAGCTAATGATCTAGCCTTGCTTGTCACGGCTTACCGGGAGACGTTACTAAAAGCAGCAGAGAGCACAGCATTAGCCCTCATTTACAGGTGGATGGGGCGGAATCATATTTAGCTGGCCGCTCAGACAACGGATGCCTACTTTCTCACATGTTGAAATAAGATTTGACTCATTGCTCTATAGCAGTACATTTGGTCCGCGTGACAAAGCAAGCCGGCTACTGGCAAACGAAGCAACATCGCCCATGACCTTCGTAAGGTAGCCTACATGGTAAACAGCCTGGTGCAAATTCTGGGGCTCAGGCGTCTCCTAGCCTTAGTATCAGACCCTATCTCAAGGCGTGTTCACTCTGGGCTAACCTAGCTCCCGGTGCGTAACGGCCAGACTTGCGCTCTGCCTAACGTACTATAGTACTCCACGTTAGCCACACATATGAAGCGGTAAGCACGGTTGCCCTGTTGTAGCTAGCACGGCAGCTGCCCTAAGACCTTCGTGCAGGAGAGTGCGCCTCTCGACGTCTTAACGGCAGTCGAAATATCGGTCGAGCGGCGTCGCCTTTAACCGCATCGGCGCAGGAAGGAACCACCCCTCGGATGCTGCTCCAGCCTCCTGTTCCCGCATCCCTATCTCTTCACCTATACTTGAAGCCTTCGTATGTAGGTATACACGTCGCCTCTGATTTAATGCCGCAGCACCCTACCTATTACGTAATGCAGGTCCTCTTGGGCATGGTCAATTCCAAACTCGCATTCCCGGCCTTGGTCTGTACGGTGATCGCTACGAAATGCGTGTCTATAGAACATCTAATCGGTTAGATGACACCAGATATCGTCGCGCTCATGGCTCTGTTTCACGAATACATGGCTTGGACTATCTCGACACCACCATGAGGGAGAAGGTTAGCCTAGAGGATTCGAAACCACCTTGCACACACGCGGTCGGCACATAGTCGAGACTATGGTACCCCGCAAGAGACCAATGCCCGCGACATACCTCCGCGGGTTCAGGGACCATAGGTTGCTGGAGCATAAGGCTTTCCTCTCGTCATACAAAAGCATTGTCCAACACATTGTCGAACCGTTGAGGTTGGGCAAAACTTAGCACTTTTCAAACGTCCCATATAAAAAAGTTTACAGTAGACAGTAGTATATTTAGTAAAATAAATGTGGGTGCAAAATACTACACTTAAATATAAACCATACCAATAAAAACCATGTTAAGCGCATATTGCCACACATGTGCTTTGTTTGCGTCGCAATTCGTTTTTTAGTTGTTTTTTTTTTTTATTTGGGACTGATTTTGAAGTCTACACATGGCTATAAGGTGGGGATATGCACATCAACTGGCACCATGTATTGCATCCTCGCGCTATTGAGTAAAAGTAACCATAATCTGTGTCGGGTAGGATAATTATGATTATGTTATAAGTATGATTGCATAAGTGGTAAATGCAGTGCTATCAGTAGTGATGTTTCTAAAAAGAAGAGCAGCTTAAAGCTATGATATGTTTTCCACAGCTAAGATATGCCAGATATTTCTAGTGGTCGCTGGCGGAAGAACAGCACCTACAGCAACAGTAGTGGCTGACGGGAGAGCCAGAAGGACCAAATAGGAAGCAGAGATAAACTGAATGCTGCCTGTAGGTCGGGTGAGTCCGACGTTGTGGTAATGAAAGACAGTAAGACGGCAGGTGGAACTGTGATTGCAATGAACCAATTGATTTAGTAGCACAATTCTCTTTTCTTCATTTGACCCTAAGAATGCCCGTTTTACCTCTTTTTTAGGACATGGAAAATTCTCTTACGCACCACCTTTAATGCGAGTGGATTGTAGTGTGAAACTAAACGCCGGAGGAAAGTATACGACTCCATCTCTCTCATCCTCTTCTGGTTCGGAATTATGAACCATTATCTCAAGACCAACAAAGGGTAGTCTCATGCTGCGACCCTCTCCTCGGTCTTTAAGTATGTCCCGAGCAGAAACTAGGTCCTGCCCGAATGTTGACACTGGAAGTCTAGTGCTGAACTGTGATCTGCGGCAATTCTCCCGGCAAACCTTTTCGCTCATAAGCCCGTCCGATGCCGACTCGAGCATGCTAGCCACGATAGCCGCAGTCGAGCTACTCTCGTAGTATACAGAGCAATGGATTCTGCCACGGCCGCTGGAGCATCCGCTTGGCGTGCTCGTCAACATCTATCGCTGTCTCGCTTTCCCGATCTCATCGCTTTACCAGTAAACGAACTGGTGCCGTCAATCACCTCCGCCATTCGGGTGGGGCGGGCCAGCCTTTGTACACGCGGCAATGAGTGTTCCAGGGAGTCGACCGTTCCCACTCCCATTGTCCGACACCTCGCGTCGATCTTCCTTACCAGCGCTTCTTTTTCTGGCTGTCTCATTTGGGACCATCTGCCCCGAACAAGTGATGCCGGGGGAGTCACGATTGGGACTTGTACCTCAAAGCAGATGTAGCGGTAGTCGCTGTGGTTATGAACCGTATCGACCCTCCACCGGTTATCGCTGTTCGCTGGCCAACGTGAGATTTACGTGGGATTCCCTCCCTGCCCGTTGCTGTCACCGACGGGGCGTTCCGACGTCATAAGCCCCTGCTCTGCCACCCAGTATGATCTGTGCTCTTTCCAATGTGTTAGGACTACCCCATGCTGTACTGGCCGAGTTAAAGTCCCTGGCAACATTCAACGCCCGCTTTACGCCTGTAACAATCTGAGTTGGCTTGACATAGCTATCCTGTACTATTTCAGTAAGTGGTAGTAACATGGAGTGAAAATCATAGAATATTCGGCTGCGTCAGACTCAATTAACTAGGACATTGTATACGCGTCATTGCGGCATAATTTAACACAAAAAGCCTTTACGCAATTTCAGAAATATGACTGTACCATCATATTGAACTATTTAGTCACTCCACTGAAGGAGCGTTAGACGAAGAGCATTACATATTTGGTACATCTAATTGATACAAATCAGGCTAACAGTTTTTGATGATTCTAATTTTAACAGATCGTTAATGAGTTTTTTATTTAACACTTTACTGTACATTAGTAAGTAATTTCCTTAGCACATACCCATGGGGCGCTTTGTCGCAACACACAGGGGTTCACTTGTACCCAAACTTAGTTGGCGCTGATGTTATTAAACAACACTCTACAGCTACATAACGTAATTCCGTTTTTTTTTAAATAATGCTATAAGTGCAAAAATAAGTGCAATATCAAGAAAAGCAGATTGATTTTTGTTCGAAGCGCACGCAGACCAGCTACTAAAAAATCTGTCAGCCCAGAAAATGCTTTATGACCGTCGTACACTCTCTATTACTAATACAGCGTCATGATTAACAGCAGCCTCATCATTTCGGGGATGGATGTAACGTTTGAGAAGTGTATCGCATATAGCCGATTCATCGAATCACCGACTTAAAGTGAATTTAACGCGTCGTAAAAATGGATGCGTTCAGAACGAACCAGCGCGCAGTAACTAGTACGATTGGACTAGTGGCAAAGATGATCGTAATTCGCCGACATTGCATTATGTCCATGGCGAGTAGCTGTGAACTCGTGAAATCTGTACAGCATCGATTCTGAGTAAAGGAACGGTACAATCAATCATCCACCAACATATTCAATATAGTAAAGTGTGTCCACTTATATATATATATATATATATTTATATAAATATATATATACACATTTTGCTTTAAGTAATGCATTTTTGCGGCTCTGTTACGTTAGAAACCGGAACTCTAAGTAATTGGATTGGTTTACCATAGTAATAGACATAGGAGTGTGTCCACAATGCATGAATGCGTTAGATCTGATCCGATTGCTGTAAGATAGATTGCAACAGATCGCTGTTGATGTTTTGACTCAGCTGCGTGCTGCTATTGCCTATATGCTTGGTTGTTGCTGCCGCTGCTGTTGTTGCTCTTGATGTTATTGTTGTTGTTGTTGTTTTTGTTGTTGTTGTTGTTGTTGTTGTTGTTGTTGTTGCCTTTGATGTTGTTGCTGTTCCCGTGAGAAATTTGGGATGATCGTCTGTTGTTCGAGGACGACTACATGGCCAGTTTTCGTCTCAGACTAAGTTACTGCGCCGTTCCTATTGTTGACATTTAAATGGACTACGGCCATCTAATTGCTTTTGATTATCTCATAGGGTTTTTTTTTTGTTATGATATGGTGCAAATATCTGAATGATTCACCACCATTTATACGGCTAGCGGAACAAAAGCGGGAAAAAACAGAGATCTCCCAGTGCGAGACGACAATTCAGCAAGTGATGATACTATTGAGAGGGAAGGAGATGGCAAGAAGGGAACGACACGTAGAGTATCTGGTGTGGCCTAAGGCCATTCTACGTCGTTCACACCTCACGTGAAGTATGTCTTGAAGCGAGCTGCGGCTAAAAGCAAAGATATACACATCTTTGTATGATTCACCTATGGGGAGTAGCAGAAGACTGCTAGCTTCCGTGGTGGGGTTAAATGCGTCGCCAGTTTCGGGGAGAACAGCCCTGGACAGAGGAGCCCGCATGCGGCGTTTGCTCTGAATTACTCAGAGACTACTGGTGATACGCATATGTCTAGTTTATATACTGTATAGACCGATACCGTTGAATTTTACAGTAAGGAGATATGTTCGCCTCAGGTAACTGAGAAGTGGGTTACCAGACAAGGCTGACGAAGACTTGGACGAACCACATGCCATCAAGCAGGAATGAAGTAAGAGCTCAGATAAAGAAAAATGGTCGAAGAGACTTAAGTCCCATATACGTACATGGCACGACGTATACAGTTCGGCAGAACATCTGGTATTTAACGGCTGACTTTTTAGCGTGACAGTGACATGACAGAACATACGGTGTCCATATGTCAAGACTTCCATATAGCAAGACAAGAGCTATCGACATAGATAGAAAGGGAACAATTTTCGCTGAAGAACTTGGTGATATAATACATATGAAGTAATACTCATCTCTAATTACAAGTGGACACAAGTGAGCGACTTTCTCCGACTTAACTTTGTCACTTTCCCGATGATCAAGAACAATTCGCCGAACAAAAGCGGAAGAACAACACGGGCTCTAGCCTGCGATTAAGCAAGCAGAGGCTAACAAGCATGCGAAACTTTAACAGTATGTATTCCGGGCATTTATTCGTTATAGAGGCAAAAAAGCCGGTTCCTTAATTTGAATAATAAATTAGTGATTAGTAATTAATTAATTTCTACTGTCTTGTCGAGACTACTTCACCTAACCACTCTTCTTGTGAAGAGCAGTATCGATTAAGGCTAAATACAAGTGTTGCAATAATAATAATAATAATAATAAAAATAATAATAATAATAATAATAATAATAATAATAATAATAATAATAATAATAATAATAATTAATTATTATTATTATTATTATTATTATTATTATTATTATTATTTATTATCATTATTATGTGTTAGGACAATACAATTGTGAGGTGTGAATGTGTATCCTCGTTATTTCATGGTTACCATCTAGCTATTCTCAGCGCATCGCACCTAATATTGACGCGGCATTTCCTCTGCAAACTGCCAGTGAAAGCAGCTGCCTCAGAAATTCGTCTTCGCGTATATCCCCGGTGTTTGCTCGTATCCGATCACCTAAGTCTTTTATAAATTTCCTTGTGATAGTCACAATACATACCCGTTAGGCACACTGGCTTAGCTAATCTCTTGTAATTTCCTTGTACTTCTGCTGACCGGGCCCAATGTTTCCATTGCAATCGGCACGAAATTGTATCTAGGCTCTAACTCTGTGTATTTACGCCACTTTTATTTTTCTGCATGTTCGGCAACCCATCCCGCCTCCGTCGCGCTGTGGCATAAATAAGACATAAAAAAGTGGCATAAAAAAGCCGTGCAGGATACGGTCGCATCCCAAACCAGGCATTTGCCTTTTTCCCACGGCGGAATGGTCACACCGTCAGATCTTTTTATCGTCATGTAGTCCTAGTCTGGGTTCCAGCATGTTAGGTACTCCGCTTTCCGGAGAGCTCTTTGAATTATTGAGTTTATTTCGGTGTGCCTAGGCTCTTGATGCAACTCAATGGGAGGCCATCCTTCTCCACTGCTTTTCCACAGGCCTTACAAATGTGAGGTTCGCATATTTGCCCGCCGATTCTTAGAGCCGACACCACGCGGAATGAGATGTTGTCCAGCATGGTCCCGAGCTGCGGTGACGGAAGAGCCCTGAGAAATCCGCCACTGAAGGTGTCTCGTGCGGCCAAGAAGACCGCTTTCTCTGTGGGAGACTCAAGGCTTTCGATGATCTCACGGGCTATGACTTTGCATCTGTAGTTGTCGAGCACTCTCTGCGTTGTATGTTTTTCCCAAGGGCCTGGATCCAGTTCCAGTTTGACCAGTGACTCTGCCCTCTGCTTAGCTATATACAACCGGTGGTGAGTACTCGGGTCAACTTGCGTCTCAGCCAACTGGCCAAATTCAATTAATGACGCTGCGTAACATATGGGGGCCAATTCGGTTGCTGATCGAATACCCAGTCCACCTTCTCTTATGGGGAGACTTGCTCTTCGCCACGTACTGTCCGTGAAGTCAATGTTGAGAACTTCGCTCAATATGTCCCTCGTAGAGTCGTCATAAGATTGCAGGGCGTCGGGACATTGGCTTGTCGGTGAAGTGCGTAGTGTGTAGTTGAATTTAGGGGAACCTAAACTATACCTCCAAAGGCATAGTGCCGCTTGTGGGTGCATAGCCAACAGACGAGGTCGCGTCTGTAGTAACGCGCGGCGTTTGTCTCCTAAGGTCTTGAAAATACTTTGTGGACTAAGTGGAGCCCCAAGAACCTCTAACTCGACCGGGTTAACTCGCCTGCAGCCTGGTAAAACGGCAGCAATTGTTTCGTATGCCTCGCCTCGTTCTTTAGTGTCCGCCCCAACCGTTATTACTTCGCATTTGGAAAGATTGAGAACTGTCCCCCCTTCACTCGCAAACTGCAAAACCTTGAGTAAGTCAGCGGCCACCACTTCTGCCGGCCCTCCTAATGTACCATCATCTAGGTACCAGATGTTTAGCGGGCTTCTCATTTGTGCCACTAAACTGGAGATTCCTAGGCTAAACAGGGCGGGGCCCAGTGGAAATCCTTGTTGCACTCCATTTGTTGATTTAAGTGGTTCTTTGTCGCACCAGAATAGAAGTGATATATCCCTGTAGCTTTGCCAAACTAGCGGCAGGAGTTCTGGTACTTGAAGTCTTACTTCTTCTAATACTATACTTCTAATAATTACGTCGCGTCGTATTGTGTTAAAAGCGTTGCTAAAGTCTAGCTTGACTAGAACCCGCACAGGGCCGTCTGTCTCGATATATACTCGTACAGCGTGAACGGCTGCTTCCGCGCCGCCTTTTATAGAAACCCCTACTTGCCTCGGTCCTAAAGCTTTCATTATAGAAGTTTTACTAATGGCGATAGCCACCTTTGCCAGCCCATCTAATCCAGATCCCGATGCTACGGCGAAAGATCGGACGGCGTCAGAAACCAATTTATGATGTATAATGTGTCTTCCTGTTGTTAATGGTGCGTGGAGGGATCCTAAGTGTTCGCTTGCATCTGATAATGGAAGGGGTGCTTTCTTCTTAATTCCTGCTCCGTGTGATCGTTGAATGATGCAAAAGAGTCGGTCGAAAGCAAGATCCGTGCGGCGGAACGCACATCGCCTTCGGCCAATTTGCGCTCTGCCATCTTTCCCCTATCGTGATCTGTATCGAGTGGGGTATCGTACTGTATAATATTACGGTTACACTCGTCTAGGAGACTTGCAAGTGTTTTCCATCGTGACTCAGTAACGTTATTTCTAATTATTTAGCATAATGTTTGGTTATTGTGCCTCCGTGCTGGGATGCGTAGCATGAGTATTGGCATTATTACAAGCTTCTCCCAAGACGCATTGCCTTTCCTTGTGTTGAAAGTGGAAAGTGCTTCAGCGTATGCTGCGCAGCATATTTCTCTGACTCCTCTGGGCATCACTTTGACTGGTTTAATGTTTCGATGCACCCGGGCCAGGGAACGGATTAGCGTAATCGAATCGAGGTTCGCATCCAGTTGCCTGTTCGGGTCGTCTTGAGCCGAAAGCGACGCAGGCGACGGCGAGTCTCTTATAGGTTGACTAGATGAAGGCCGGGTATATGTAGGGTAAAGGCGCGTCATATGCATACGTAAGCCCTGGAGTGACCTTAGGGACTTCCTGCATGTTTCGCAGGTATATGATTGTTGAGATCGTAGTTAAGATTGATCGGGGTTTATATGGGCTGGAGGTTGGGAGCTCATGGTAAATTCGTAGTGTTTTATGCTCTTCTTCGCTGAGGTTTTCTATTAAGATAGTGGGCATTGGTGTCTCTTTACCTTCCATTATTATTATTATTATTATTATTATTATTATTTTTACTACAATTACTATTATATAAATTCTCGTATATGTCCGATACTTCGCACGATAACGGTATAATCACGGGTGGGCTATCTGTCGTTGTATACAGGTGATTGAAATGCCACGCGCAAAGCTTTTTGCGTAACTTATTTACGTCGATGCATTTACCGAGTTCCTGGCGCCTCGACGTACTAGTGCTTTCATCTCCGTCTTTTACTTTAACTGTTAAATAAACTGGTGCATGCTTTTTAAATCCCGTAATTAGAACTCCAATCACTTCTCCGCCATATTCGATGTCTCCTTTAGAAGTGAGCAAATATATCAATTGCGGAGGAGCCACTCCTCTGCGGATAATCGCCAGATCCACCGCCATCGTAGTAAGATGTTGGTGGTGACGGAGTAGTACCTATCTAAAACCCATACTCCTCAAGCGCTTGCCAAACGCCATTTGTCCGGGAAGACGCAGCAATATCAAGAAATAATTGCAACGGCGCGATCAATCTTTTCTATGGTTTCCTTTAAAGGAATCCCGCCTGCCACTACGGTATATCCCAATAAAAGATAACTGAGAGGTGTTGAGGACGATCGTGTTTTGGCCAGTAGGCCTAAATTGCGTTATACCCGTATAGAGCATTTGAAGCTTTTCTCTGGTTAAAAATCTTGATCTAGGCTTTCAATATAGTTTTTGGGCTCCGAGACACCGTGCAAGAATTCAAAACGATTTCAAATGCCATTCTCAATATCTAATAAAAATAGTGCTACAAGCAAAACAAACAACACTAGAAAAGCAACGTGCTATATACTTACGATAACACATAATACAAGAGTTGATCCGTGTGGAAATTCCATAGTTTTTCTTTAACTTGTATTTAAACCAAGGTGAAGTCTACACATTGCTACAAGATAGGATCATACGTATCAACCGGCACAATCGTATTTCATCCACGCACTATTGAAAGTAACAATATTTTGCAATGATCTGGTTTGAGTTGATATAGCTAATCTGCATTATTTGCAGATTGCATGCAGTGGTAGTAACGTGGAGTGATGGCTCAATCATGGAACGTTAAGCTGCATCGAAGGTTAAATGAACTACAGCAGCTTAGACGTAATATTTTGTCCCAATGTGACTCCAAACAGCGTTTACACAGATTCAGTAAAATGACTGTAGCATGCTATTTGTTTTATTTAGTCCCTCTTCTGAAGCAAGTTTAGACGTAGAGCACGACATATGTAGAACATCTACCTGATGTGAATCAGGCAGATCATAATTCTTGATTATCTCACTTGTAACAGATTGTTCATGAGTTTGTTTGAGTATGTTTAATAATTCAATATTATTTTTCTAAAGTAATATATAATGCATATGCCACAAACGCTCTAGTTTGAAAAACAAGAGCACAGATATCCTACAAAATATATGGAGCACACCCATAGAGCGCACTGTCGTAACACAAGACTAAGATTTACTTTTATACAAGCTGTATTAATAGAGCTAAAACATGTCATACGATAAAAAAATAAGTTTGAGACATTCGTTGCCCTCAGAAATGTTTTGTAGGGTTTCTTATGAGGTGGTGTGTTCCCTTAATGCCCCACCTAAAACATTGCGTCAACGCTTGTTCGATCTTTAAACGGACATACTACTTTATGACAATTTCAACTCATCTGACAAGTATTATCTATCTTTTAAGTTATACAAACTCTCTCTCTCTCTCTCTCTATATATATATATATATATATATATATATATATATATATATATATATATATATATAGAGCTTTCACCTACTCTTAAAAATGCAATTCTCCTTTATAGGCAGGTATCGACAATATTAATGAAGGTCTACTCACGTTCGTATACTATTAATTACTATATGTAACCTAACACGGTTTTATCATAGTATCTATAGGGTCCACAAGGAATCTTAGGTTGCATGTGTCTCCTGATTTCAACTAGGTTTTTCATACATTTTAATTTGTTTTAATAAGTAGCATTATGTTTCGTTGCTTTAAAATTAACTTAAAGTTACTCCTTGAGTTCCGTGGTAAACACATAGTGTTAAGCTGTACCCTCGCGCGTAAAAGGCCCTTCTTGGCAATAAGGAGTTTCTGAGCTTTATCATGTCTTGAAAATAGTTTGTATACTTGGTGAAAAATTGACACTATACATTTGCTGAAAGGATACTATAGGCTTGCTGACCGAGAGGCTAGGGAAACGGAAATATTATACTATATATACAACAACAAGTTGACATAGCACGTTGAAAACCGTGTGTCACAAATTTTGTTGACAAAGGCTCGTCGAAATTCCTTCTCTGCCAAATATATTTTGTCATCACCCTAGTCTTGTACGAGGTATACGCTCGTATATACGCGAATGTTTGTCTGTTTTCCTCATTCATTTATTTGTAATTCAAACGCCTATGTTATGCTTAAGCTCCAGAGCTTCTGATTTCTCTACTAATAAAATATCGTTCCAAAGCCCCAACAATTTTGTTCCCGTAAGCTTTTGCTTATTCCAAACTCTTCTTGAAGTTAAAGCATAAGGCCATCTAGTAGCCCCAGCTCCTCAAGTTTCGGTTTTATCTATGTGAGTCGTATACCGTAAGTCACCGTTAGCGCCACCCTGGATCTGACAAGGCACTGCTTCGTTCAGAATCAGCATGTGTGGGTACTTGCCGCCGTGGCTTTCCTCGTCGCATTTCGCACTTTGTTCCTGTTCATGAGTCATAATGCAAACCTTCGACATGGCGATGGTAATTCCCAGATTGGTAAACTTATTTATTAATGCACTTCGTTGAGACTGTAACAAACTAGTACCAACAATAGCGTAGTCAGCGGTTTGATTCCAAATAGGATTATGATGAATAATTGTAGTGTGGTCGTTTAAGAATCGGGTATTTGAAAAGTTCATTAAAGTGTTTGCGGTCGGTTAAGAAGAATTATTTAAAGTGTTGGTGGTGGGCTAAGAAGCGTCCATGCGCGCGTTTGTGTAGCCCCACGCCTATTCAAGGAGAAAACATTAAATATGTCGCTAGGCAGAAAGAGCGTGTTGTTCCCTGATGACTAAACACCTTTCCCTCTGTGTGATTGCTCATCTCGGTATGCGGTTGATTTGATAGCCCATATATTTAAAACATGATTTTATTTAACAATATCATGTGGCAGACTTGGAAGTGTATGTAATGGCTACAGCGTTATGCGCCCCTGGGTAAAAAGGGTGATATGTGTACACACATTTATCAAGCAAATAAACCAATCAGCCATGCCAAACGAAACTCGTTGAGGTGCTATAAGAGAATGAATACGATTAAAATTTACCACACGCAGTTAGAGAATTATCATAGAATTACCTATCCTTTTTCATATGTTTGTCTATCGAGGAGTCTCTCCTCGAATATGATTCGCTCGGTGAAAAAAGGTGTCCATCGTTTCAAGAATGACATACTTCAAAATGACTTCCGCAAACAAAGCTATAGCCAATCGGAAAACGAAAGTCCCATTCCATGGGTATAGCATGTTAAACACACCCTGCTCATTACCTGATTTCTATAATAATTAGCTGTGACGACGTATTTAATGCTCGTTTCACGCAGAGCTGTCGGATGAGTCTCTGTCCTGCTCGGATCGCCAATAAACTGCTTCTGAACGTCGCCCCGGGCGCTGCCGATTCCGCCCGGAAAAACGGGGCGAGTTTTCGCTCTGATCAGCTTTCCTTGCTCCTTCGCTGACATGGCATCCGTCAACGGAATAGCCATCATAACAACATCAAGCTTACTGACGTAAATAGTGTGTCATTTAACATATCTATACACATAGTGAATAGTCGTATTGAGCGCAGGTTGCAAAAGTCGTCATACATTACCTTTCACGTTTAATACACTAAAACGTTTATTGCATTTTTTGTAATCGATGAGTATTCCTTACGATACGTGTTTCTTCTAAACACGCTTGTATGTTTATTGTTTCAATCAAACATCTTCTTATGTAATCACATATTTTCTGAAGTAATGTAACAAAATTTGGTTATTTCAGTGTCACCCCATAAACGAGACATTTTATGCGCTCATTCCATTAAATAAGATGTTTATTTGAACGAAATGTCTGAATCCTTCAAGTCTAACCAATCCGAGTTGATCAACCCTGTATATACTGTCTATCTAAACCCAGACCGGCAGTCGTGGACTTACAGCTACTAAAAAATGGATTCGCTATTGTGCAAATTTATATTCTGGTAACTGGCTTCACTGAAGAGGGTGTTCCATTGCGTACACGAGTTCTTTTGAGTTTGTATGATCTGGGATAGTTCCGATGGAAATGTAGCTTGAGGCCCAAGTGTGGAGGTGGCTATGGAAATGCTTGTGTTGCCTGATGTGGGTGAAATTCTTATTGTGACTCTATGTGCACCTGAGAAAGCGGTGACATCACCAATACAAGGACGAAATGACCTACTGAAAAAAAACAACAATTAGCAACCGCATAGGCACCAAGAAATGTTCGACGACTGCAGAGTTGAAAAATGACAGTGCTAACCTGAACGACAATGTTGTTGAAACAGAACGAGCGGATGGTGGTTCAGCGACTTTGCCAGCGACATGCTGCCACAAGGACTGTTAGGGAAACCCTAGATATCTTAACATGTCAAGCCCGGTGGCGTGGTGGCTTAAGCCTGCGCCTCGCAACCGGAGGAGACATATAGGCACGCGGGTTCGAGCCCCACCGTTGCACATTTGTATTTAGGGGGGTCCGTCTGTGAAGCAATGTGAAAAACAATTCCGTGGACGTTAAATCTTGGCTGAGGGTCAGCTCGAAAACTTTAGATATCTTAACATGTCCGGCCCTCGGTGCTTTGAAGATATACCTCAGGTTGAGTTCCAAGCACGTAGGGAACGGAGGATAGTTTAGAACTAAAAACAATCTCCTTAAAAACAAATTATTTCTTGTAATGGCAACACCGATAGCTGTGGAGCCTACCTCTGTGAACACCTGAAGAGGTAAGGTCGGCAATGAAGAAGTAGGCGGCCCAAAAACTCCAACGTTGTTGGCTGTTGGCGATGCTCCTGGTATTTGGCGAGATCGATACAATCCATCGCCTTGGTCGCAATGAGACAGATTGGTAATTGGTCTTGAGGTAAGCCAATACTGCCTATGACCTGCCGGAGAAGACAACAGGAAGTGTAGTGAAATGGAAAAGATTTTGGCATTGAAGATCACGTCCGTGGCTTTGTTAAACCTGTTACCTCACTCACAGTAAATGTCTCAGGCTTGCACCCCAAGCGAAAACAAAAGCACCATCATCACTGCGAGTTAGACGTAAGCGGGACTACTTTTACTGTAGAAGTATAAGACTCTGGTATGGGCATGTTACTCTGGTGTGGGCATAAAGGGGATCACGTGTGGCGGGACGAATGACAGCTGCTCGAAGCAGCAGAACTTTAATTTATATGTTAGAGGATGTTAGAGGAAGCAGCAGAATTTCTGTTTATATGTTAGATGACTCCAGATGAGTGATCAGTATTTCGCGTCAGTGTCAGCCCTAGCTTGCTTTTTCAGTATCAAAGTATTCGAAAGCCCCAGCTGCATAGTTCACATGGTTGACACTTAAAATAGTCGGCCTTATCTTCATTTCATAAGTATTCTCGTGTACTTATAACAGGTACACAAATATACGGCCGTACGAATTCAGTAATTTCTATATATTATGTCTGTAATACTAGTAATGCAGTTATCTCTGAGAGCTCTGTTAGTATGCAGATAATTCGAAGGAAAACCGGTTCGTCTGTTGGTGTTCCGATTGGCGCCATACAGTCTTCTTTTCAGAAGCTGAATAATCGCTCAGTCGTAGGCGTTTTATCGTCATCTAGAAAATATCTATAAATCGTTTTTAGTGAACGTGATCACTGTTTTCTTGGCAACTAAACCCACACTGGGCACTCCTCAGTCAACTGGCCAGCTCTTATGTGTCATGGCTACCGAGAGAAATCCAGTTTGCCTTGGGTGAGAGTGAGAGTAGCAGTGCGGATTTGTGGTTATGTGGGAGAGAGCATAGAAACATGCAAACACTATATATGCAATATTAAGGTACCTATTGGTCAAACTTTGGATTTAGCAAGTGTCGGGCTATTGGTGCAATGTATTTAAACATGGGACAAGCTAAACGACGTTTAATTTTGATGAGCTAAAAATTATCTAGCCTGTTTTAATATGAAGTGGAAATTTAGGACCAAAGATAGCACAAACCCACTGAAGGCGATGCCCGGGTAACAAATATCTTCAGGATTATAAACCGCCACTTCTTTCAGCAGCACCATATTTCCGCCGCCGCTCAGATAGCACTACGGAGTCTTTCATATGCCATTCGTGGATGAAAATTGAAAACACTAAAACGTAATTATGATTCGTTTTAAGTTTGTTGTCTCGCGCTGCGCACAGCAAGTCTACGATCCATGCTAGAATTAAGCGGCTCCGGGGCAACTGAAGGTGTTGCGCCGGCCAAACAGAATGACCCTCTTATTCCTGGAGAGAAGGTATACCCTGTTGTGATACCCCAAAGTAACTAGCATACAAAGAATCTTTACACGGTTATTAGTCAGTCGTCGTACTTCTTGCATTGGGGGCGCACCGTTGCCGGCCGTAAAAGCCTACCTCCGAAAATACCTCTAGCTTACCGCAGTTACTATCTCTTTCCGTTTGGGTGTGAAACGATTAGAGAACCCGGTTCCCTCACTAGACGGCTACTTCAGAGTGGACAACACGGCAATGCAGCCATCGTCTGCGGCCAGTACCATTCTCCCGCATCTAATAGTACCGATGAGAGGGAAGTATTCCCTGGTTACTAGAGATAACTACACCGTATGTACGTATCCACAAACGGACAGTTAGTGTTCCCGCTATTATGACTTTTCAGTAAATGCTATGCTTTTTGTGAAAATAAATGCAATACTTAAACATCCATTTCAGCTGTTCTCAGTGAACTTGCGGAACACCGTACCACGCTGTTCGTACTAGAATCACTGCGCGAAGGTTGCAGAGTGCCTGTCGACCCAGCATTGGTAAAAGCAAGAAGGGGCTTTGCATCTGCCGGAATAATCCTCTTCCCGGCAGATGCAGCTGGGTGGCCTGGAGGTGGCTTAGAGCATGCTTGTGGTGTGTAGGAAAAACTAGAACGGGCGCCGTTTGTCAAACCAGGCCAAATACGACGAGGAACCGTCGTGGAATACTAGTAGTTTACGAGCAATTTCCAATCAACTCCAGCGTTGGGTTAACACAATCCAAATGGGGGTGCCTAAGCACTTAAAAAACGGATCATGTTCTGAAGGACTGGACGAGGGTGGCTGACTACTTGGTTGTGGCTATCCTTACCGTGAGCAGGTTTTTTTCTACTTCAATTGTGGAGATCCACGCCACCTTCGCTTGGAGCTAAGGATTCGGTGGTTCCACGGAGTTTAAATTGTATTGATGAAAACCGAAACTAAAGTGTTAACGGGCGCATTTCTGCGCTCAGTCGCAGTATTATTTATTTCAAATGTCGTTCATGTCCGAGCACTTAACCTCGCGTTCCGTCGTTTATGCCGAACGAGGATGTCGTGTGTCTAGTTTTTTCTCGTTAAATGACTTGTTGCTGTGGTTCTTAGAACACCCTTTACTTTTTAGATTGATGGTTGTTGTGTTGGACCAGTGAATTATTTTGGAAACCACTAGTCGGGTAGAACTGGCCTCATCTGTTGAGATGTTGATCACACAACAATGCTGGCTCTCGAACTGCAGCATACACAAACATTTTTACGGTAGCAACGCTAAAAAACAGTGGCTCATAACACACAACAAGCGAGCGAAAACATCAGCAATCAGGGCGCTCAAAACAGCTGCGCTACAAACTCCGATGCGGAGATGTGCGGAGTTCATTTATGCACAAACATGTTTTGCCAGCCCCGTAAAGCTCTGGACGAGAGGGATCCAACAGCGAATCCCACGGCAAAATTGGTGTGTCAAGTAAATGATCAGCTGATTGCTGTATGAAGTATCTCCATGGTCTAGATAATTACCTGTTAGGATACATCACGTTATCAATAATTATCATAATTTTACAGGAAAACGTCTGTTATAAATAATAACCCTTTTACAGGATAAGGACGCTGGGCAAAAAGGTGGCGGATTTCAAATCGACTGGCCGGCCTAACGAAGATGTGATGAACACCAAAATCCCAGATAGCATCCTTGGTAGGGTTTATACTCATAAAGTTGAAGATTAACCACGCATGTTGCTGAGGACGACATAATCGCCTTCTACTTATAGTTTCCCGTAGGGCCTCGCCACGTTGCTGCGACCGCCCTGCTAGAGCGAGAAATGACCCTGGCCTCAGATGTTCATAGGAGCGAGATAGACGGACGATTAAGCACCCCGTCGGAGCTTTTGCTGCGGGCATTTTCCGGAGAACTTAATCGGCCACATCACTCATCACAGCTCAGTATAAAATAACTACAAAATATCAACACTAACAACGGCAATTATTTATACGCGAGGTGGTAGAGGCCTAGATAGCCTAAATTCGATAAACGTCTTTGTGCTTTGCTGGGCAAGCGTTCCAGATCCATCCCCGCGCAATGGAGAGAATTTCTCCCGGTTATGCCCAAGGATCCAATACGACCCGATGAAATCAGCGGCATGGCAAACAACTGTAACTAAAATTGTTGCCTATAAGTTGCTCTTCTCCCTGATGAGCAGCAGATTAAGTTTTTCCTGGAGAGCAAGGGTGATATTCCAAAAGCAGTATGGATTCCGCAGGAATCGCTTAAGGATCTCATCCTGTATGGCCTTTCTTAAGAATATCCAGCAAGCTCTGTTCTAGCCGCGATAGTTTTTTCACGGCCTCGGAGCAACTTCCAATCCCGCAAACAGTAGGCGTTATACAAGGGCCGATATATCTAACCCCGCCTCTATTCTCGTGCTTCTAAAGTAATTTTCTAAACAGATTCTTGTGTCCAGAAAATGAATCAAATGGCTTTTGTACGCAGATAATACCTCCATTACGCATGCGTAATAGAGGTATGCAGAAAGGTGCTCATTGCGGCAAGCATAATCAAAGCCCCGCAACGACTGTCCCTAGCAACAGCAATACGCCCCTTGGAAGTGGCTTCAGCTTTCACCTTCAGAGTTGAGCTAATCTCGGTGGATCTCTAATGAGAAGTCTGAGCAACTCGGCCGCTTTAAAGTATTCTTTCTGGGCATTCTGAGAGAACTTCCCACTGCGGTTTGGTATGCCGGAGATGGTCGCATTCCGCGATTACCTGCACGTATGGAACATGCCGCAATCGACGTTAATTTTTATAGCGCGCGAGGCCACCTAAGCGATACTTGGAAGATGTTAGACCGCCTCAACCGCTATGGTGCAAGTCGCTTTGCGGTGCACGGCTTCCACTACGCTATCTCTGTGAAGCCCGGCTTCCACGAGCCTAGCTGCGTACAGGTATGTCAGCAATCTGAATTTCGCTGTGACAGATGCCATGCGGCTTACTGCCTCTTGCTACCCTCACTGGAAAGCTTGGTCCGCACAGGGCATTCCAATACTCTGCGATTTATAATCGGAATCGATACATGTAATATACGTGACAGATCCGGCAAGTAGAATTTGAAAATGTCATAATAAACGGCTCAGCGCTTATGTACCTAAACATACTCGCAAATACGTTGAGTCTAGACTGCTGCAGTTCATATGTGTGTGTGTGATTGTGTGCACGTGCACGAACGAAGAAGGCTCCGTACCCAATATGCCTTGATTAAGTTTCGACCCCTCATAACTGCTTCGGATTGTAGTTTTGATTTCTGCCGATATCCCACGCAATCACAGACAACCTAGGACCGTTGCATTAACCTGGTGTTTATCTCCCCTACCTGCCTCGCTCACCCCAATTTCAGCTATGAGCTTGGAAAAGAACCGCATGGATCCGGCCGGCCGCCAGATAGTGAGACGACTTAACGTTTCGGCAGAAATGAAACTGCAACTGCCCTACTCGTGTGTGCCAGGAGATCCAATGAAATCAGTATGATAAACGTGTGACAAATGACGATGACGAAAAGCCAACAACCAGACTTGTTACGAAGGTATTTCATATTTCACACAAGAACAGCAGCACCAACAACATACATCTAGTGTAACAACACTAGAAAAACGGTGTCCACCAGGACTTCCACGAGTATCATCACAGCAATCTGATGATCATTGTCATCATCATCATCATTGTCATCATCATCATCACCATCATCATTGTCATAATCATCATCAACAGCAGCAGCAGCAGGGTAACCGCCGGTCTTCGCAGGCCCGAAGCTGTAGCGCGCCAGTATCCAGCGCAGATGGCTGTACGGCAGGTAGATACGGCCAGAAACAGTAATAAGTAGTGTACAAGTAAGTAAGTACGTACCACCACCACCACCACCACCACCACAGCTCGCCTGCGCGCACCCGAACGCTCCCGATAACCAAGCGGCCCGTAGGCGACTACAGTCGCCGTCGCAATAGATGGCAGCCGCGGCGCTTTAAGAGCGGCGATTTCACGGCAGCAGCAGCAGCGGCGGCCGCAGTAGCGGCAGGGGCGGCAAAGGAAACGATGGCCACCAGATGAAGACCAAGACTGTCGGTTGGCCCAGTAAACAACCCACTACGGTAGTACCAACTTTCTTCATCTTCTTCGTCGTCGCCTTCTTCTAGCAGTGGTTGGTCTGCTGGCCGCGCTTTTGCTGCAGGCAGCGACGCGGCTGCCGCTGCTGCCGCCGCCGCCACCGCCAGCGCGGTCGCCGTCACCCAAAATGTCCCTCGCCGCCCTAGACGAAGTCCGAGACGAAGAAAGCGGACGAGACGATGGTAATCCGAACGACGGATGAACGAACGGACACACCGACGGACGGACGGATACACAACGAATGTCGCGCTCTTCTAGCAAGCTGCTGTTGCTGCTGCTGATGTTGTTGCTGATTGCTTCTATTGCTGTTGTTGTTGTTGTTGTTGTTGCTCCTGCTGTTGTTGTTGTTGTTGCTGTTGCTGATGATGGTGTTGCTGCTGCTGCAGCAGCCAGCCAGCCACTTCTTAGTACGATAGATTTCACGCCGAATCACGCAGAAGAAGTAGAAAGAGAACGGACACCGGACGGATCCGGAACCACCACCGATCGCGACGCTCTGACTGTCTGAATCAGCAGTCTGAAAGCTGACCACCACCACCAGCATCTCGCAGCACCAGCAGCGCCTGCAGCGTCTAGTAGTTTAGTTGTTCAGCCCGTTGTTGATGTGTTTGTTGATCATCTGTCTGTGTCCGCTCCCCGCGCTGTTCGCGGGTCGTCCCTCACCCTCAACTACTGATAGACTTCGTCGTGGTAGTAGTAGTAGTAATAGTAACAGGAGTGGTAGCCATCTTCGCAGCAGTGAGAGTGGAAGCGGTGCTCGCAGCAGAAAAGCAGCATCTTTTGCTGAAGATCATCTGATGTCACCCTACCTATCGAGTGTGTGACTTCGCCGAATGACTGACGATTCGAATGATCGCCACTTCTACGACACGAATACAGCACTTCTGTAACTACAAAACAACAGCTCCGACGACGACAACGACGACAACGACAACAACAGCAGCAGCGCTAACTACCCGAGCCGCTATTCTTACTCGGACCATTAGCGCTCAGTGTGAGAAGAGTTGTTGAAAGACTAGCCAGCTTGTTTGCTATGTTGGTTTATCTGCTTGTTTGTTGTTTGCGATGAGATCGATGCCCAGTGTAATGTGAAGGAAGTTTAAACGATCATAATCGCTGTTCGGAACAGAACGTGGACTACAACTACAACAACAACAACAACAACAACAAGAACAACAACAGCAACAACAAGAGCAACCACGATAACAGCAACACTTACAGCAGCAGCAACAGCAAACACGACAACGAAAACGAGAGCGGAAGCCGCAGGAACAACAGCAATAACAATAAGAACCGTGTTTGAAGAACTGTGCCACGGTAGCTTATCGATCTGTTCTACCTATCTGTCGCGTCGATGTCACTGCGTTCGATTGTCTTGCATCGCTTGTTGCCTAGGACGCATCCGTTTGCGGGAGAACGAATCGCAGTCACAAAAGACGCAATCTTCATTCGATTCAGTCGAGAAGTGAACGATCTTTTCAACAACCGGTTAGTGAGATGCGATAGAACGTAACGCAAAGTTCCTCATTGTCGTCATCATACGGTGAAGTCGGTTTCTTTCGCTTATTGCAGGTAGTACTAGTTAAAGTGGTTCACACCGGTAAAGCAGGACATCTGGTTATTGCTTACCTCAGTGGACTAGAGTCAGAGAATCCTGTGTACACACTGTGTTGTCACAACTAGTTTGTCGGTCTGTCTCCAAACAAGAGGCAAGTGAATGAAAAAGACGAGCTTCAGCACGCTTGTTCTACGACAACAACGACGACGACGACGACGACGACGACGACAACAACAACTGTAACACCACCACTATCACACAAAGCGCATGTGCAAGGAATAACCTTGAAAAAGGCCAGATGTTAACTAACCCGAGCAGGATATAAACACAGACTAAAATCACAAAACGCGCCTATAGTCAAGAACGCATCGTGTGTCGCGTGTATCGATTGTCATTATCAACAACAACAACAGTAGTAGGAACTATAACGGATTGCGCGGCACGGGTTACACCTCACAGTGCCCACAGTTGGAAGGATCGTGCAGATACCACGGTGAACGGTAAACAAGACCTTTCAGTGTGAGGTGTTGAACTGTCGGGCAGGCATCTATCTATCTACGTTCTCATGGGCGTGTGATTGTGACCGCTTACCTACAAATCACCGAATATCGAAGTTCAGATCTCCAGCGGGAGCAGCTACGTTGATTATTGGCTAGATTAAACCAACTTTGCCTCGCCCGCAAACGCGCCCTTTACATAAACTTTGCCCACCACAAAACGCCTCTCGAAACAACGTGTGGACTTGATACCACCGGCGGCAACAGCAACAGCGACAGCAAAATGGAAAACGATATGAATTCGGCTGGAAACGGGGCGGCATCTTCAAATGGCCACAGCAAGGTGAAGAAGCAAAGAAGTGCGTCACGATCTAGGCAACGCGAAATGAAGTACGTATCCTAGTTGTAGATTAATTCACTTCTCTATGATCACTGTCCCACTAACCTTGCAGCGAATTTGTTGGTCAACCCTAGAGTTAATAGACGTTATAATGATATACTATGTACAACGAACTTGCTTTTCGGAGTATATACAATATGTGTGTGTGTATGCGCATACAATTCCTTCCATTACTTTATGACACTGCGTATGGTGAGATCTTGCAACACACATAATGCTACCACTGGTACCACCTATATATACCTCAGTGTGCAGGTAAGTTTCAGTTCTAGGTTCCACGTACATACTTGAGACAACGAAGTTTAATGTATATATATAGGAAAATATTGTGATAATTTAATAATCATTTTCCATACGTTTGCACACTCGGCAGTGCTATATACATATATATATATATATATATATAATTAATACCGTCCATTATTGCCTGTGAACGCTTCTGCAGAACGCTACAGACTTGCACACGTGTCAGAATTGCTTGCTATTGCTGAGAATGAGTAGCGATTATATGGCGTACAGATACAAGTGCTAGTACCGTGCAAACAGTCTTGGGGGAATTTTTCGTTGCGGGGGCACAGCCTGAGTCGACTGGCCGAAAAAGTGGCTTTACCCCAAAACGTAGCACAATAGTCATAGTAATAATAACAGTAGAAGCCGTAGTGATTTCATACAACTGTCTTTACAACTGGCGTGATATAAGTAAATCCATAAATAATAATTCTATTTGATTTGGAACCACGACCACTATTTCTCGGCAGACCATTAATTATTCCGTCGTTGGATAGTGAAATCTAGAGCGGAGACACGCAGCTTTCTTTGTGTTTAAACTTTGATATCAGCCTGATTTCCAAAGACGCAGGGTGTTCATATGGAATGGATTATTATTATTATCCGTTGTCCTGTATTGTGGCTGCACACGAATTACCTAGAACATCATTTTTGACGACAAAGCGCCTTAGTAAGATATATATATATATAGTAAGAGAGAGAGAGAGGGGGGGGGGAAGAAATCGCCGCAACGCCGACGTTGCTGAGTCATTCGAGGAATGACCGCTTCTGTCTGAGTTCGAGGTCGGCTGATTCACATACGATGCTGACCTTCACCACAAGAGCTTTTTGCGTTCTAGAGCAACTGAATACCTGGCTGACATATAGATTGTCTTTCTTAGTCAGACATCAAAAAGCTCTAAATGGTCGAACATTTTGACAACGCGGACGAAAACGGAGGTGCTACAACGACCTCACCTACTTAATGCTTAAGGTGCTATGCCACCCCACTTTATTGCTCACTGGTACTGCATGCAGTGCGAGTTGGCAACAATGTGCTCAACAAGCAAAGCGTTAAGCGTTGCGTGCTTGACCTCGAGAGGCCGTCGTTTTGCCGGATTGTTCGATGCAAGGGGGTCGCTACAGTACCTGGGAACTGGAAACCCCCAAATACGTCTAGACTTTTAGAGCTTTGAGCAACTCAACTCATACAGGTATGTGCGCAGAGCCCGTTGCCTTTGTTCAAGCCCAGATTGATGTACAGTGCATTTTGGCGAACGGATCAGCCACAGTCGGACCATGTACGTATGCGGCAGTGTACCTCATGCATACGTCTACTTACTAGCTGGACAGCGTGGAAGCAGTTATAGCCTAGTCATGTGCTTTTTTTGTACTCTTTTAACATTGAGTTCGTAGTAAATGCTGGATTTTTAAAAAGTCCCTCGGTAAACGTTTGAACGGAGAGAATACTGATCAGCAGAACGGGTACTCTAACAAAATTAAACCAGTAATGCGAGGCAAGTCAGTCAGGCCATCCTGGATGTTGGACAATTTCAATACTCCCTAATCTCAGAAAATGGTACAACTCTAAACAAGACTCGCTTACCTACCCACTCGCGCCACTCCTGGTGGGCTACGGTGGCTGTTTCCAGCAATGCCTACACCACATTTGTAAAACTGGCTCTCCCTTATGCCGTATTTGTATAACTCAGGAAAGGCTGACGATGTAAGGCTGCGCCCTTTTCAATACTGAGCAAATGCTACTGTCGTAGCAAAGTAAAATGTCCAGATAAAGTAATATACAGAAAAACAGTACTGCGATCACCCCCAACAAGGCGCAAAGAGGACGACTGGATTTTAGTGGGTTTTCAAGTCCTACACTACCGTTAACAACGATGCTTGTTGTGCATCATGCAATTTACGTAAACAATGCCGTGGATGCTTTTATATATATATATATATATATATATATATATATATAGAAGGAGCAAAGACGAGCTACGAATGAAGAAATATCTAATAAAGCAAAGGAAACACAGAGTAACCGGGTGATCAGGTCAAGGAGCTACAAAGCGAATTACACAGATGTCCAGTGGATACAGACGACGGATTTCTGATGCAGTAACGATAAGACTGATTTTGGGGGAAGGCTCGACTTCAAACCGAAGGAACAAAAGTAACCATCGATGTTGTTCTGGTTGTCTCGGGCCACCGTACGGCAGGACTGCGGTGTAGGTGCCGAAGCAGACTGGCCTTGAATGACACGGCAACTGGTAACATGGTAGCAGCAACAACAACATGAATGCGATGATAAACGCCGAACAAATGCTCATCGCTGAGCCTTTTCTGATCTGATCAAAACAGGAGGCTTCTGTTTCGGTCTTAAGTTGGACTTGTGCGAGGTACAGGCCCCATCCATGTCCTTGAATACAAATGTTTGCCACATTGACGCGATGGAAAATATACGCGTAAGCTTATGCTTGAAAACATGCAGATGTATCACCATATCCCAGTCGTACTGAAGTGTGCCCACCAACGCAAGAAGCAGTACCTGCAGAAGTAAATAGCATGGTAGAAGCAGTACCTGCAGAAGTAAATAGCATCGTAAATAGCTTAGCATGCAGTAAGTTTGATGAACACCCCGACGATCTATTCCCGACCGACAGTAGGTAGGTGCAAATTAGTATTTATTGCTGAGTATTTATTGCTCTTTTCAAGGTGTTTCGTTAAATTGCCGTAAAAATGCCCAAATGTATTATCATTTTCATTATTATTATTAGTAGCATCGTGAATGAAGCATCGTTACATCCCAGTACGGCGTAGCAGATTACTCAACCCCTTCTTGGGGCTTCAGCCGGGGGTACAGAGCGTCGCGTTCGTCTCGGGAGGCTGGAATTGCGCTTCACGGACGCCGCAAATTAGACACGTTTATCTTGGTGCACTTTTTTTTTTACTGCCACTGGATGTGCCGAGCAAACGCGCACGAAATGACACCAAAATGTCTATAGAGCACGCGGAAAACGGCAAACGACGAACGGCTAGCGTGCGAAAGACTCGCGCGCGCGACAAAGAAAAATAGCAGGGCGTATATTTGATTGTACAAGAAGAAGAAGAAAAAGAACAGCGGCACAAAAATAAACGAAACAGATAAACAGATTTGCAACACAATAACTAGGCCGCAGCCAACAAAAAAAAACAGCCGCCTATTTCTCGCCGGCGTCTGTCTGCGGCGGAATGACGGCGTCGTGTGATGTAGACAACTTCATCCATGCTCCGTCTATCAGCAGGTTGAGGCTAACTGCTGTCAAACACACGTCGCTTTCATCGTCGCGTCTCACCGCGAAAATCGTCCAAATGTGTCCCTCAAATTCATATCACAAATCTGTTCTTCTGCAGCAAACGTTTGTTACAACGGCGCCGTGACAACAAGAAAAAAAAATTACATCTTGTGACCGTCACTCGTGTAGTTGCTAGCTTTCCTAACGACTAAAGATCCCGATCTGTGTGTGTGTGTGTGTCAAAACACGCAAAGACCCTCACGCTGCCAGCAAACGCAACTCGCGACATAAACGAACGCAGTTTTGCCTCATCAAACGACCATTGGTAGCATCGTTTCCGGGCTACTACGCACAGTCAAGACTGTCCGTTAGTATATATATATATATATATATATATATATATATATAATATATATATATATATATGTATATATATATATATATATATATATATATATATATATATATATATATATAAGCTTTAAGATTACCGGCTAGAGAACACTTTTTCACATCAATGAGCTTAGATAGACGCGTTCACTTCATTTTAATACACGTAAAGAGTACCGGGTTGGCATACATTTACACTGGCTTAACGCAAATATCCTTTTTTACGTTTAAGTTGGCGTTCCTTGTAGACTTAGAAGCTAGAAAAGATGCGAGAGAGGGGGTCGTCTAGAAAAGAAAGTTTTAACTGCACAGCTGATTTTCTCTCTACATCAACTGGTTGTCCGCTGTGTGCCGCATAAAAGCTTGTCGTTCCGTTCCGAAATCAAAATGGTTAGGTGAAGTGACATTCAATTTAGTGTCACTTTATTAGGAAATAAATGTGTGTCGATTCTGTGGGGAAACCCGCTTTGAAAAATGTTTACAGCATTGCTAGGTGTAGGGTATACTCTACGCAAACCATTATCTATAACGCTATCGCACAAGCTTAGTCGAGGGGATGTCGGAAGCAGATGCGCTTATCAAGACATCTGCTAGAAGGCTATGCACAGATAAGTAGATCGTGGTGAACGTAATCATGTATGCAGTTGTTTGTTTTATTTATTCACCATATTACTGATGGCAACGTACGCTGGCAAGATAAACATGGTCTACACTAATCTTATGTGGCGTGCGATACGTGATTTGGACGGAGCGTCTACTTCCGTGCGCCAAGGTATACGGATCGGTGACACATTCTCTACAAAGTCTATATACGCAATCATTGGCTTCATAACATTCGTTACTAAAGCGCAGATAATAATAATAATAAGCCGTTCTATATCACTTCCCAGAGAAGGGTGCAGTTATTTCGGGCTGAGCTCCATCCCCACAGCTCCCCTAGCGGAAAACAAGCATCCACTTGGTATAGTTGTTGGCCGCAAAGTTCACGTTACGGCTCTCGCGGAGGTATTCCCCCCCCCCCCCATTACACAGATCAAGTACAGTACCACTTAACCGTAATTCCTCCATAGCGAATAGCACCCGAACAGGGTCTGTACGTAGCGTCGTTCAGGCGTATATTCACTCCGAGCTACGATGGAATTTTTCCGAGCTACACGATGGCAAATCACCAACAACCTACGTGTACAGAAGAGATGGGCACTTGTTGAGCATCGTTGTCGTCTACCCGGACAATTCGATTCAACAATTCGGCTGTGTTCGCCGATAGGTGGCTGGGGGGCTCCGTCCAGGGTAGAGGGAACAGCAGTGGGGGGGGGGGGCAATCAATGGTCTTCTGATAACGACGCTTATGTGTATCACAGTATGTGTGCGCTTTACGTTCACAGAAACAGTGACGCTGGTGCAATGTTAAATTGTTGTACGTGCAAAGTAAGTCTCTCTCTCTCTCTAGTTCTTTCTCTCTTTCTCTCCTCTCCCCTTTCTCTTTCCTGCATAAGCAGACAATAAATACACCAGGAACGAGCAAGGCTAACTAGCGAGCCGATTTCCGTTTATCTGTTCGGTATCTGGCGATTGGTGATTGATAGGTGAGGTAGCTGATGGTGATGTTGATGATGATGATGATAATGATAATGATGATGGTGGTCATGGTGATGGAGCTGCTCATGATGATACGTATAGTAACGTCACCATTACACATCGACAGACTGATCACGTCGTTAGCGCACGCAGTGGTCGCCACGACGAGAGCAAAGAACGGGCCATAATAATAATAATAATAATAATAATAATAATAATAACCGCCCTTTCCCCATTCCTCCCCCTGGCCATATCCCGTAGCCGTAGCTGCTCTAATTGTGGTTGTTATTGTCATCGTTGTTGTTGTCGTTGCTATTGTTGAGCACGCGTATATAAACTGTTATATATATATATATATATATATATATATATATATATATATATATATATATGCATATGTGCCTCTCCGCCTTCTCACCGGTGTTTGATTTGGCATCGAATAATGAGCAACGGTCGAACGAGCGAATTTGCCCCTGCCCCGGCACCGTTGCTACAACCGCTGTTGCTGTTATAGTTGTTTTCGTCGTTTTCGTCATCGGCATTGGTATTAACGTCGATGGCTTCGTCGTTGTTAGTGTTGTTGTTGTCGTTGTCGTCGTTGTTGTCATAATAGTTAACTTCTGTAAGGCCGGCAGTGCGACCGACCATGTACAACCATGTGCATATGCCTTTGCCTCTCTCTCTCTCTCGCTTGCTTCATTTTTCTATCTCGCCCTCTCTGTCTATTTGTTAGCGGCCAGTCCAGCTCAATCCGCTTTGTGGGAACCAGTGACAGCCCGTTGGTTTGCAGCCCAGTGGTCGTAACAGGTAGTCAGAGATGTGAAGGATGCATGCGAGCAAGCGTGCTGTATACAGCAGTATCAACCAGAGCGCGGTGCAGGCAGTTAGACACAATTTTCGTTCAAAAAGTTTTCCGAAAGATTGCTCTCTCGTCGGCCGGAGAGACCAATAACTGTGACTGTGTTGATAAGGACTCGGGGGTGGACTCGGGGGACTGATCGAGTTTTGCAGTTTTGCACACGACGCGCCCCCACCGACGCTCCCCAACCAGGGAGCAGGCTGAAAGGTTTCTCCTTTCCATCGAATCCTATCTACAACGAGGTAGTCGTCTGATCTCAAATCGCCCCGCGATCGCAGATCGTCGCCATCAGTCGCTTATCGATACTTATCACCATTATTATTACCACAACCTTTCATTTATGATTACTACCCTCACTTGTCATTCATTCACCCAGTCACTACTGTAGTGACACACTGTTTGTCGGTCGTGTGCGGAGGTGACGCATTGTTGTTCGGGAATTGCCTGTCAACAAGCAGTCAGTGTTGTGCCGTGATATGGTGCCTCGTGTATAAGTTTCGTCTGTCCTCGTCTGTCCCTCGCTGCAATTGCTCGCCGCTATGGAACGTCTTCGGAACATCTTCCGATCGAACAAAATGTAAGTTCGTTTGACACTGTGTGTGTGAACCTAATTACGTCCCATATATATATATATATTATATATATATATACTTCCGTAAGAATGCAAAGCTACGCAAAACGTTACAATAGGAGCCATACTCTTTAATCTTTCTAACTTTAGAATCCATTAGAAAGTAAAAGAAACTTCGAGATAAGAACGAGTTGCTAAATACCAAATACACATTTAAAAAGTTGCTTCTAATATTGTTCTACAAAACATTATAAGGGCCCCCTTAATAAACATCGCCATGCACAGCCCATCAAGCCGTATGGCAAAGGGGTGGATTACCAGCAACTGGAACAACAGCTGGAAATTACCAGTGACCATACATGAATGACCCACCTTCATTCCATATGAGCGCCGCCAGCCCCCACGCTCGCCGCTATGGAGGATGCGACAGTCGAACAAATCAGCTCAGTAGCATAGGTTTGAATTGGAGGGAGAACTGAATGATTGACTCGTCAGACGGAGGCAAAAAGCAAGAGAGGATTTATCATCTCTTGCTTTTGCCTCCGTCAGTTGCATTGTTTTTTTGGGGGATTTCTGTGTTAACAAGAAGGCGATTATGACGAGTTCGGTTTTTGAATGCTTCTCTGCGCCCCTGCCTCGTACAGGGGTGTGCTACACGTAAAGTAAAAGCGGCGTCTACGTCTCTGTATACGGACTCCCATTGTGCGAAGAGTATAAAGTGAGGATTAGCTAAACAAGAGCCAATGTAAAGACGCCAAACCAACGCCAACAACCTACTAGCACAACAACGATGCGAACACATGGACATGCGGAAATTCGGTTATCAGCAATAATAATAATAATAAAGCGTAAAAAAAAAAATAATAATAATAATACTAATGGTGAATAAACATCAACAATAATAATAACTCCACTTCAAAGTGCTAACATAGCAAAGTCATATAAATGTTATTGTACTTATATTAAAAAATAATAATAATAACTAGAACAACAACGACAATCGACAATTAGAGCGACGGACAAATGCGTCAGCGGCGGCGAACAAGAACAGGCTTGGCATGGCCAGAAATCCTTGGTCGTTTGGGTGGTGATCACAGTCAGCCGTCCCAATCGCATCTGTCTACAGGCCGCGGTGCAGGAAAGACACGCGATCGAATCGAACGATCACTTACTTCACTTCTTTTGTTCGATTTTTTCTGGCAAGCACGAATCAAGCGGCGCCGGTTTCCCTCTTTCGACTTCTCTCCACAGATATCGACGACAACAGCAACAGCCACGCTAGACACTCATTAAGAATCTCGCAAACATGTAACATTAGTACTATGGTACTATTACACACTGTATATATATTTATATATATATATATATATAGGAGAACAATTTTTCGTCCCATTATAAGCTAATATGCTTGCCCTAGATATATATATATATTATATATTAGAAAACGTACGTACACGCAGAGATTCAATTCAACGTATTCAATCAAGAAGTACTCAACCGACTTCATGGTATACAAATGGTAAATACCTTTTTTTTTAATTTTTGTAAGTTGTTTTTATTGTAGACTATCCTCTATCTCCTACGGGCTTGAAATCGACGCGCGGCACATCTTCAGTATCACTTAGAGGTCTCAAGAATGCGCCGAATGCGTTGTAAAAATACCTATCGCATTTGTACTTATTGTGTGTATATATACACAGAAATGCAGACCTGTATATGTCTACCCCTATATATTTTGCTAAGCAAACAAAATAAACGGTTACCTTGATATCATCCTAACCATTACTGTGGGTTATTTTACCAGTTCCAAATCGACTTGCAAAATAAACAAAATCGCACTGCATAGCTGAAGCATTTGTCTGCGCGTCACCATTACACGTTACTCACTTACTCACTGCTAATCATGATGCTGATGATGATAATAATAATTTGCTTTTATTACCATTCATATATTGTTAACACGACCATTCTACCGTCACCTACAAGCATGATTAGCAGCGT
>QVRM01001005.1:0-30000 GCA_003439945.1 Dermanyssus gallinae
CTGCTACATACCTCTGCTGGAGAAAGCCTATATAATTCCAGTACGAGAACGCAATGACGATAGATGCATTTAGACGATATTGTGCCACAGGCAACTTAGCCCATTACGAGCGTCTAAAATGTGGTTGTCAAAGCGTTAAAAAAAAAATTGCTCAACACCCCAGTTGATATCTACAGCAACAAATTACACCTCCGCCACCGAGCGACTCGCGGAACCTTGTGCGGCACGGCCTTGAACTCTTGTTTATTCTCGAATAACCGTTCTGGCAGGTCTCCAAGCGGAACCGAACATAATAGCGGTCTACGTCCGTCAGTCTACAGGGTACCCGGCTAGGCAGCTGGATTAAACGCCGCCTTTAAATCCACAAAAACTGCGTATAAAGAGTCGTGTGGCTTGGACAGTTTGACAACTTTGCTATGGTGCACTTCCCTGACAAAGAAAAACAAAGTTTTGTTTCCGAGAAAAATTCTGCAAAATATCTTATTATATTTCATAATAAAGAATATTAGTTGAAATTTAACGCGGAAACGCCGCATTGATAATTGGTTTAATGCCGACGGGCAAGGGACTCCCCTTAATGCCGTAGCCGAATCGATCCGGCGTCAAAAGTTATTAAACGTCTAAAGCGTTAAATGTACGCCTGTGTAGTGGGTCTCTGATGTGAGACTCTCCAGATTATATATGTAATCAATAAACATCTATAAAAACTTATGTGTGCAACTAAAGGACCTAAAAAAATAATATTATGATAATAACATCAATATAGAGGCGCCTTCAAGAGGACTTGACATTTTACAAAACTTCTATGCCTTGGGTTCCGACGGGGTAACTTTAGCTTAACACTTGCTGGGCACAGCGTTCAGAACACTGCCTTACATCGTCAAGCTCTCCAGAGTTGCGCATGCGGCATCAGGTTCGCCAGGGTGGTGGAGGTATTGAGGAGGGCAAACTCCGGGGCTTTTGAGTAGTTGCGCGATCGGGTAGGCGAATGAGTCGTATTTTAGGCTGAAGACACTTTTTGCAAGTGTGGGATATCAATATCGTCCTGCTCATCCATGTATAGCTGTTGTCGACACAGTGCGAGTTACCTGTGCGACGTTGGGGCGACCGCGGCATATCATCGCATCACCGTCATAAATTTTGCGTCGGATTAAACTGAGAGAGCTGCTATCATTACAATGTCGTTATCGCCAACATTGTGATCGGTCTACTTTTTTCTGTTTGTAGTGGTTACTTTTATCGAAATGCGATGCCTGCATTATCAATATAGCCGGCACATTCAACACACGAAATGGCAGCAAAACGAGAGGCCTCATTCATAGGACTCGTGATAGACACCGCTTTTCGCCCAGTCTTCAAAGTGCCACATTTATGTCAACGGCCCGCATTTTGCCGAGAACAATAATTACGGCAGCTAAAAATACGCTGAAGATACGAAGCCCTGATGAGATTGTGGCTTATAATTGCCACCGGTCTAATAGACACAGCATCAAGCTTTAGCGTGTGTGGCTGCGTTGAGCTAACGCATCTTTGATACTGTTGACTCTTTAAAGTTAACAAATTCGATTGTTTGCAAACAATCGCACTAAATAAAATAATATAATAAAACTTATATATATATATATATATATATATATATATAAAATTGCTATAGGTGAGTGTTAATACTTCAACTTTTCTCACATTACACGCTTCAATTTTTAAGTACGTCGCATGGGTTCAGTTTCATATAGAGTTCAGTAGTCAGTGACTTAAGGCGTGTCGCGATTCGAGTTCTTGGCCTCCACAACACACGCACTGGTTCCTGACCACGGCATGTGCTCCCGAAAGAACATTTTATAAATATATATAACGTGTGTTCTAAGGGCGGCTTACTTGCGACAAGCGCAACCTTTGATCATTACCACGCCGTTCTATGGAATCGCAACTATAATCTGGAGAGAATACTCGGAGCAGGTTTGGCAGAATATAGACGGGTCTTACTAATGCCCACCAGCTTTACTGGGTCTGATGCCCTAATTCCATTTGAGATACCCTATTATGCTGTGATGTGCTCATACATACGCCGGAGAGAATACGTCACATTCGAGAACTTTGAAAATTCAATTGAGTTTCTAGGCGCTCCAGGCCACTCCAGAACCCGTAGAATCGACCGAGCGAAAGAGCAGTCCGTGATTTACAAAAGAACCTTTCTTGCTATCTTGAGGCGTTAAACGGCTCCGTTTGGCTACGCTTATATGATCCAAGTTGCATACCATGCCAATCAATAATATAAGAGAAAAGCTTCCCACAACAGAAAGTTACGGAAGGAAATCTAAAACATTTCGTGACAGCCTGCACTCTTGAGGCCCATAACCATCACCACAATAACTTATAAATGATGCTCGTGTGTCATCGTCGAATAAATATATATATATATATATATATATATAATCTTAAGTAGACATAACTAGCCCATACATTTTTACACAGCAGATTACAGACTCTTACAATATAAACATGGCTGTCCCGGATTGAGACACACGAATTCTGACCGAACATTCAAGTTGATTTAAATAAAAGCATGTCCGCATCCGCCTGTTACTTTCCTGTAGACTCCTGTAGATAATCAAAGCTCGCATTTGCTTGTAAAAATAATGCGTTACTCAAAATATTTTTTTTACCCTGACCTGGAAACCTTAAACCCGTGCCGAATTTACATGATAACAAGTGTGACCTTGACAAATTATTCGGTTGACCGTTTCAAACCCAGTTTCTTCGACTTTAAGTCGGCGGTTGGAGCGATCTTAGAGCGCAGGCGTTCCTTCCTTCTGTCCGAGTACTGCACATAATATTAGCGTATCGATATGGAAAAAATATGTTATGGGTATGCGACAGTAACTGCGTTATTGCTACCTCTGTATGTACCTCTCTGCGCAAAATATTTTGACCCCCATCGCTCTGAATATGCCACAGGTGCTATTAAACAGAGCTTCCAAGAGGCCAATTAGACTCATGGACTTAGGCCTGTAGCCCAATAGACCTCAAGTTTTTATTGAAGCGATTCTAGAAGCGATTGATAGCGAAGTGTTCTCCTGTATGTTGGCCCGCAGGTGGGATGGTGCACACAATGCTCATTGTGCTGTGTGGTAAGTGTCTGTGACAAAGTTTAACCTTCTCGATATCACAGGACTCATAATACATTAGAGAAAAGCCTAAGGATGGCCTAGCGTCAGATTTCCGATGTGATTAAGGAGACTTCGTTGCATATGCATGTCATTAACCTTCTTAATATGTGTTTTTTAGAAATATATCGTCAGATTTGAAGTAGTAGATCCAAACAACCGAAAACGCTGCATGCCAAAATATTATAATTTTAATAAACCCTTATAAGCTCTTGTATATATATATATATATATATATATATATATATATATATAAGAGGAAAAGACCGAGAAATATAGAAAAAGACTTAATACGGTTATGTCTCAATATGCTTGATCAGCGTAAATTGTGTAGCTTCAAATGCTGTCACTGCGTTGCATTAGTAGTCAATTTTAGGCTGCTCGTTGCACTGCCGATTTGTTTCCGAGGCCACTTGCGCTCGAGTATGTATAATAAACTGTCATCGAATTCATTCATGGCACTGGTAGTAGAGTAGCTTTCGTTGTTGTTGTTGTTGTTGCTGCTGCTGTTGTTGTCGTTGTGCTCAACAGAGCCAAATTGAGAGAGAGAGCGAGGAATAGAAAGTTAAGTCTCTACTGATAGACATCAACTACGGTCGACGACTGAAGGTAAATACGGTTGACTGCGGGGTTGCTTGATTGTCGGTAGACAACTATGTTTGAATGGCCGATTGCGTGTTCGGCTTGGGACATCCGCCGATCACCGTTTCAGACGCTGCTTTTGTGCTCGCCCATTCCCTTTCCGCGTCGACCTCTCTCTCTCTCTCTCTCTCGAGCTCAGTTGTGAATAGCATGCTCACATCATCTTATTTGAACTCAAACGCACGCCCAAACACTTAGTTGCCGTATATATGAATGAATTAAACATATAGAATTACTCATAAACAGTTGCAAATGCACTGGAAAGCACACAGCTTCTGTGCCGAGGAGATTGCCGAGGGGCAATAACAGAGATTATGTCGCATCGAAATGATTAGAGGCAGATACTAACCAGCATAATAACATATGGATGAGCGGAAAAATAAATGGTGTCAAGATGTAATTATATTAAATATACTATTTTTTTAAAAACTTTAAATGCATATGATGGCTCAGTTCAGTCAGCACTTGGATGGCCAGGCACAAAACATATGAACATATCGCACTAGATAGTTGTCAACCGCGTCGTGTGTTCATATCTCGTACAAGCATTTTAAGGAGGTTGTTTTTTATTCACGGCTATCCTTAATCCCCTACTGGCTTGGCATCAACGTGAGGCAACATGTTACGATATTTAGCGCTTCCTCAACAGTTCTTGTGGTAACAGCAGGACCGGTTGTGCTCAGCGTTGTATTTTGTCATCTATACTTTATGGACATTGCTCAAAGAAAATTCGATCAACCACGGGGATCGGAGCGGTCACACCCCGGTACCTGACAATCATTATTAGCGCACTAGCCCCCTAGACCATGCCGTCAAGTGCTCTAAAGGCTTGAGTCTTTGTTTGTATATATATATATATATATATATATTTTTTTTTAAAGCTTCGTAAGGCTAATGCCTGTGTACGGTTTTTTTAAATCTCATGGTCGATTTTCAAGTTTACTCTGGTATTATCCTTATTTAAATTGAAAACCATGAAAACACATTTACGAGTGGCCAGTCCGGGTCTTGAACCCGGGCCTCCAGAATGCAAGGTAATAATGCGTTGGGTCCTCAAGTAGCACACAGAAGCATTGCTGCAGTTGCTGTCTTGGACGAAGGGCTGCAATTCCATTCATAGTAACCAATGACAGTTACTGTGATTCCATTCTTCTTACTCGATTTGCTTAGAATGCGAACGAACTCAACCAAGCCAGCGTTTGGTTGGCGTTTGGTTGGCAAGTGCCACGCTATGAGGGTGGCACCTCATAGCGTGCCACCGTGGTAGAAAGGATTAGTCCTGCTGACATAAAACATGTAGGCAACTTGCCCAGTGTTGATGGCCGTTAAGTCCAACCCCAAAAGTATGCCCAAAGCACAAGGCTCAGATTTGCAGAAAACGAGAGCTTTCAGAGTTGTTGGTGTGATCATCACTACAATGTCTCGCCTTCTAGAAAAGTCGACGTCTCAGCTATAGTTGCGATCAACAAAAGCTCTGCTTAGAAATCCAGAAAATGCACATACCGTACTTTTTTTGTTCTATAGACATAACTGTCCTATCATATGCCTTTTATTTTGCGTCCGGTGTATAATTTCGGTCCTTGCTTTTTATGCCTTTTGCGATGCTGTCCTGGTACTGTTTTCGGTTGCTGAATTTGACGTGTCGTGCCGTAATCGTTTCTACTACATTGATGATCTTAAGTTACGGTTTGCTCTATTTATTAATTTCACCGCGCAAAAAGGCT
This sequence comes from Dermanyssus gallinae, assembly GCA_003439945.1. Taxonomy (NCBI): domain Eukaryota; kingdom Metazoa; phylum Arthropoda; class Arachnida; order Mesostigmata; family Dermanyssidae; genus Dermanyssus; species Dermanyssus gallinae. Next base: position 5,531 of record QVRM01001005.1, read on the forward strand.
CAGACCGTGCGTTTCCCTTTTGTACCGTTTATAGCTGAATGTATCCGGTTACTTCGGAAAGTACTTTGTCATTGTATTGTATATCTAGAGCTTCTCTCTAGTTTGGCCGGCAGCCAACCCAGCCTTTGCTAGCTCAACATCTTCGTTCTTCATGTACATAGACATGTACACAGAAGTACAGCGCTTTGCAGATGCCTTTGAATACACATCATTTAAACGTATGTAGGAAGACATTATTGCTCGCTCGCTCTTCATGCATACGCGCAAAGATTTACGTCCTGTCATTAAATTAAACTCTCCATCTCGGTTCATTACGGAAGCTTTGCTCGTTGTTGTTTTGAATATTTCATATCATAGTGATATCGTGTATTGTCTTGTTGGTGCTCGACCTATTGAAGTCGCCCCTTCAGAAGCCCGAGAGTGCCTTGTCGGTAAAATTGAGTTCAAGTACGGGTGCAAAACACCGCCTTCGTCTACCACCCACGACAATTGGGCTCCCGGCAACCATGACGTAGATAGCCCGAAAGTGGAGAATCTTAGGGCATATACTGAACAAATCTTCAAAGCACGCCAATTCGTCTTGCAGTAGGAGAAGTTCCTTTCAGGACTCTCTCTGTCTCTCTTTTCTTTCTCTCTTTCTCTCTCTCTCTCATTCTCCCTGTTGTCCAGCTTGCTGCAAAATGCTGCGAGCAGGTCACGTAGTACAGCTATCGTTCGTGTTGGTTTACGGGCACTTGGTTTCACAATACATGGTGTCGTGCTGTTCGACAGCGAAACAATAGGCCAGCATTTTCTTGCTCATGTTTGTGTGAGGAGTATCATCTCATGGACTAGTTAGTGGGCAGTTGACAGCATGCTCGCTATGCGCTATGGCAAGGTGTGCCGTCAATGCTATACGCGTCCCCGGGGCGGCTCTACGAAAGTCGGACAACAGAGAACAATGAACATTGTCGGCCACACCTTGTAAATAAACTCTCTGATGTAAACAAGGAGAATCCTTGCGTTGGCCGAACGCAACTAGCGCAAGCCAAAAACAGTTACTGCTTCTCGTAGGCCAGGTATACCGAACAGTACGCCGAAGCTTGAAAGATGCAGCGACGGTTTTGCACAGCAGGACTACTGGCTAACGCTAATAGCAACGGCTAAACTTGTATCTTATCATACTAGACTATGAATGACTGTGTTTACCTAGCCAATTTATATTGACGCAAGACAACTACTACCTGGACTACAAGTATCATTTATCGTCGATGACTCCCAAAATAAATGCGTTTTTCATCTGCTCATAGACGTTTGTGTGAGAGACTGGCCGCCATCTATTATTGGCGGTAAATGTAGTTCGCGAGTTCTTCACAGAGGGCGGGCATAATAACATGTACAGCAGCTTGCGGCTGTCTACAGCCTCCTGCAGCTACACATTTCTTACGTACAAACACATTGTCAGGTTGGAGACAGAGGGTGCGAAACAAATCTAACGATGCAATTTAGTGCGAGCTCTTCTGCTGCCGCCTCGTTGTTCTGACAGCTGAAACGCCGCCTCGTTCTTTACGTGTCATTCTGCATAGTGAAGTAGTACACTCTTGTGTAGTGTACAGAAAACTTCATCTACAATGTTCCTTGATTCACCGGGACTGCTGAGAGGGTGCTAGACTGCCGCGCGCTCAAAGACTACGCAGACCGCGCTACAACTCAACTCCGTCCACCGTCATGATTGTGACGTGGCGGGCTCGTTTTCGAAATTGGCAAAATCGGTGTCTGGCGGACAACCACTGCAGCTGCTGCTGTTGTTGTTACAGTTACTGGAGAGGCTGAGCCAGGGAATTACTCGTAAGAAAATGGAACCAGTTCCGTTCATGATGTGCGAGCGTCCAACACTCGCCACCATGTTTCCACAATACCTCCTCCCCCTTCTCAATAAAGGTTTCTATCTCTCTCTCTCTCTCTATATATATATATATATATATATATTCTTTCTATATCGTGCAAGACCTTCACCAATTCCTTTTATGCCCCCACAATTCAGAATATTTTGTACAGTTATGTCCAACATGTCGTCGCCGTCATCATCCCATTACAGTCCTGTGTTGCTTTCCTTTTTTAAGATCCATAATCCAAGCGTACGTGTATGTGTTTTCTCTCTCTCTCGTTTGTCATATGACGTGGAGCGTCGTCAGTCAGCTCTAATTGTCACTCTTAAGTATGTAAGAACAAACAAATAAACAGCAGCAGCACTCCTGTCCTGCCAGGCAACCTACGAAGATATCGAACTGGTAACAAGTAAAACAGCAAGAGTGAAATTGGCGCTTAGCGATAATAGAGTTCTAACAGCTAACAGCAATCCTATATTTATATATACATACAATCCGTGCTTGTATGTGCATGTTTGTGCGTAGTGCGTAATAGCAGTAACACCACTCCTAGACAAAATAGTACCACAGTAAGAGTGCCATTCGACAGCGGAAGGCAGCGAAGCTTAACTAAGAAAGTATACGCTGTTTCTCATATTACGCTGTCGGGTTGCAGATTAATTTTAATAGGTATTGCACTCAGTACGACAAGTGTATTTAATAATATATTTGTCAATAGTCAAATATTAGTAGGCACTGAACCGGCAGGACAGTGCATGTTCCGCTGTAGCGGTGACTTTGGACCGGCATAGGTTACAGACGTGCTCTGCGCAAACAGCCTCCCCAAGCCGCAGGCCCGAGAGAATGCGGATTGTGTTACTGTCCCCAGTTGCGGCGAAGGGAGGGCTTGTAGCCACTTTTCGCTCATTGGATCAAAACAAGCATTCAGGCCAGCTGGGGTATCTTCAACACCAATCGAAACTATTAAATCCTTAAATGTTGTCAAGGATCCCAAGTAACAAGATAATGACAAATTTCTAGTACGGCGAATCCCCAAGCCCCCCGCACTCACAGGAAGTGATGCCTGGGCCCAGGATGCAGATCCCAGGTGAACGTTGAGTATCCGTTCTAGTCCCGTACGCAGAATGCCGAAGAAATTGTCGAGAAGATCTTTTTTGTTAAAATAAGGTGAACAACGCAATAGGTACGTCAGGCGAGAAGTAGAGCGACTTTGTCGCAAGAGGTATAACGCCGAGTGGGCATCTAGAGTTTGAAGTCTGCTGCACCATCGGCTGACTTCAACAAGTTTTCTGCGCAGTACATCCTCCAGCGCCGCATCGGTAAGGGGAGCTCAATATTGTTCTCGGCTGCTAATCGAATGTAGTCGAATGTCGACTATTGCCCGCAAACTTAAAATAGACTTACCGCTGTGCTCCTCTGACAGTAGAAAGAGCTCGCATATATTTGCGTTGAGTGCTAAGCCGGAACACCCTTAAAATTCCTGCATTGTCTTGATGTCTACTTTGATCGTTGCCAGGTCTCCTGCCAACGTTGCGTCATCAAGAAGCCACGGTCGAAACTCCGATCTTCCGAAGCTTCGTCTGTAGTTCAGCGATAGCGATAAAGGAGAGAGCTGGCCCACACGGGTCGCCTTGTTGTACCCCACACATCTACGTAAGCGTTTCCCCTTGCCACAGAAGATTGGCGGGCAGTCTATACATCTGGTACACAGATGGATAAATAGCGGGTATCGATTTACAGCACTGAGTAAGTGATCTCGACGAAGCATGTTAAAGGCGTTTTGTACGGCGATTCACGTTGCGACGGAAAAAGTGGATAGCGTGAATTCTGGACTGCTAGAATAGCGAAGTTACGTAACGCTTGCAACAGAGGGTTGCTATCATCCTGGCGGCAACCTATGAGGCCTTTCAGGTGCCGAGGACGAAGATGATCCGGACCGCCACGAGAACTGCTTGGAAAACTTCTAATGGCGATTCGAATTTCCTCAGTCGTGACATCAATTTCAGACGCTGGGGGTGCCGGCGTCGGCGCCTCAGGGTGCGGTAGTATTATTATTCGAATAATCATAATAGTCAATAATAACAGTGGACCTGGATATGGACACGAATACTTGTTTGTCCTAACTGGATGATGGAATACACAATTAGTAGGCCGATTCGACGAGTTGTAGCGGTAGAGAAGATTGCCCGCTCTCGTAGGATTCCATTCTGCGTCTATCGGCACAACCGCTGTTACTACCACGCGACACGAACAACAACAACTATACGGTCACTTTAGCATTACACTCGTTACCTCCTACTCTAAGGCGGCGCGAATATTGTTTGCAGTTTGCTGATAGCAAAGCGAGGCAACAGTCAGTGGCGTACTCATTGTTGTCGGTGAAGACACAGTTTCGTCAGTTTGTTTGTGTGTTTTGACGCGGCGCGGCTCAAAAGGGCGCCGAGTCGTCCGTCTACCACCTGTAGATGATCGCACAGCTTGCTGTCTGTCTGACCGCAATTTATCTGCATAGAAATGTATTTAAATACCTTACAAACACATATATGTATGCACATAAAGTTGGTTTGAATATTTATTTATATATATATATATATATATATATATATATATATATATATATATGGCTTAGTGGCAAAGCCTTTGCCTTGCATTTGGGAGGCTTGGGTTCGAGTCCCAGACCGGCCACTCTTAAATTGGTTTGCATGGTTTCCAATTTAGGCAAGGTAAATGCCGAAGTGGATTAAAAATCAGCCATTATAGGAAAAACGCACACAAGCATTAGCCTTACGGAAAAAAAAATATATATATGCATTTATATAAATATGTGTTTATACATTAACGTTATATTATCTGTATTAGATAGACATTTTTTGTACATAAACTTAACCATAAATATATACAAACAAACATTTGTAAAAAATATATATATATATATATATATATATATATATATATATTTATATATATATATATATATATTTATATATGTTTACAAATGTTTATTTGTATTTGTAAGAAATAGACAACCAAACACAAGCATTGTTCTATTGTTGTAAAATCGTCGTTCGTTCGAAGAATGGCCGGGTGTGTATGTATGTGTCTGTGTGTGTGTGTGTGCACAAGTGTGTACCATTGTATCAACTCCTATCTCGGTGTGGAAAAAATACTACGTATTACATCGTTATGCCGCCGTGCGCTTGCTATGCACGCAGGTGCTTCTTACCTCTTGTTGTCTCGATATCGACGATATCGTTGCTACGGACGGCCGGACGGACCGACAGACAGACAAGCGGACGGCTATACTTGATGCGATCCGTTTAGAGATGACGACGACCACGAAGACGGCGGCGGTGATGATGATGATGACGCGTAACCAGCAAAACCAGCGAGCGCAACCAGGTCTGGGCTGGCGGGTTTTCCTTTTCTTATCCATTGTTGCCGCCCCTGTTGCCGCCCCTATTGCCGAGACAGCCACATCGTGGTAGATCGTGGTAGAGCTCTTGTCGGCCCGAGGAGTTAATGCTCGTTCATACACACGAGCGTACATAGGCACCGCACATCCATCCGCGCCGAGTGAGAGACTAACCGCCGCATAACCGTCTCCGTGAAATGCTGCGTCCAAACGAGGATTCTCCGAGTGATCGCTACCGAATGTCAACGACGGCGACGACGACGACGATGAACTGAGACGCCCATTTCAATGTTTGGCCACGCCAATGCGGTTCGAGCCAACGTGGTCAAACAAGCGGATCGTCCCTGGGGTTTTTTGTATGCGCTTCATCTGCCTACTCTTCGTAATAAAGAAACGACCAGCCTTGTTGTTCTCTGTTCTTCGAGCGAGCGACGCTAACTAGAACCGATAACTATTGAATCCGTTATTGGCTTTAAGTCATAGAGGGGAGAGAAAAAGAGTGTCCAGGAAGCGGCGGGGGTCGGGTGGGGTAGGTGAATTAGAAAAGGTATCACGAAAGGAGTCCTAACCAAAGTGAATGCTTAGTAATGACTGGGCAGAATAGGACAGCATCTCAAAGGCAACTATATATACGTACGTCTATCCATGGTAGTGTGTCTTGGCTTTTTATAGAAAAACATACTTTTATTTATATATATATAAGAGTGGTACTTCTATCTCTGAATATATATATATATATATATATATATATACAAGAGTGGTACTTCTATCTCTGAATATATAAATATATATATATATATATATATATATATATATATATATATATATATATATATATATATATATATACATTACTAGTACTTTAGCCGACCGACTGTTATATCTAAAGATGACTAGTATTTCGACTACTATAGTCAATAATAGCGGTGGAGATAACTTGCACTGCTGGACATTAACGTCCGTTCCTTTTTTTGGTCTAATACGATACAACTTCGGTTCCCGTTATCATCATAGCCGAAAGCGATCACAGCGGTTTTATTGTTAAAGCGACAACCGTGGCTGGGGGTGTACTCGGGGAGTGCAGTTCACCGCGAAACTACAGGCAAATGGCTCGATCTTAAAAAAAACTAATATATTCGACATCGGCAGCTTCCTCCATGACCGCCGGGTTGGTCCGCGACCCATCCGTCATCGCAATTCTACAGCGACCGTAGAAGCAGTATTACTGGAAGTGCTTCTTTTAAATAACGCTACTTTGCATTGCCAATGTTCTGACTCCGCCTACCTCATCTACTCGGTGGATAGGGACGGATACACTATTACAACAGCAGCGGCAACGTTAATCGTCATGCAGTCATTAAAGTTAGGTATACATGACACAACTATTTGTTGTTCTCATTGCATTAGTACTACGATTATTATTGTGACTATTAACACTAGTAATAGTCTTAGTCGTAATAATAAAAGTAACAACGTAGTAGTGAAGCGCTGGTTATAATGCGCTATCACTTGTTAGCACTATTTTGTATTCTGTGGCAAGCTTCCATGCGGAAGGTGATCCAGGAGAGATACGAGTAATCAGCTATTACGTCGTGCCAACATTCTACGCATGGCTTGCTATTATATATATATATATATATATATATATATATATATATATTCATATATATATATATATATATATATTTATATATATAGAGGAGTATAGCAAAGAGACTGGTAGGGCAGTACAGAACTGATTATCGCTTATGGATGGAAACCTCAACGTGATGTTCAGCTTATGTTGTGTCAGCTACTTTACATAATTTCCTTTTTCTTCTTGAATTCCGAACACTAAACGACATTAATTCCGCGCGACCGGCCACACATCTGCCGGTCCTCAACCTCACCGCTGCAATTCTGCACACCGATAGCATCTTACCTTAGAATTCCATTTGAAGCGTAAAAGTGCTTGCCTTGACTGAAGATCAATTGAACCAAAGACGCGGATACGGTAAAATGCACTTATTTGTGGCTTAGGCTGAACAAGTGAGTTCTTGAGGACCGTTCGACAGAAGTAAAGACGTTAAAGTCCAATGTTAGCTTGCTGCAAAAACATCTACTGTTGATGTTGGTCATCCAGCAAACTAGTGCTAACTGTGACGGTTGAGTTCATGCAGTAAAAGCAAACGGTAGGGTCTCTCCATTGGCTATATACATAATCAAGGCAGTAGCAGCTAACGACGACAGAGCAGAAACTAGCTTCCTGCAGCGCCTCACGAGCAACAAACAGAAAGGCAATACAACAGCTGTTTGAAAGACGATGTCTTTAAGGTTTCTCAACATGTCCGGCCCTGGGTGCATTGCAGATATTCCTCGCGGCGATTCCAAGTCCGTCGGGGATAAAGGATGATCTAGAAGCTTGGTAGCAACAGTCTGCTGGCATCTCTGACAGGGTGCCTGGCACAGTAAGGCAGTATTATTGGTGATGCCTCTTAGCTAGCTGCCCACTTTGCTTCGTGATCTATCTGACGTTTAACTTACACGGCTTTGAGAAAATTTCGGATTTTTTTTGTGAAGGAGGGTTAAATGCAGTTACGCACTACCGCTACGAGTAGGAAATATTGCTTTCCATCTCGAGCTGTGTGGGACTCGACCCCAGCGGATGGATGTTACGCCGCTGAGACCCATACTCACAAAACGCACCTCCCCACTCAAACTTCACTCTCTGATGGCCTAGGTCTCCATAGAACAGTGCTATGGGCCATCCGAAGAAGTGGCGAGTGCCCTATCGGATCAATTGGCCGGGGTCACTCACGGGTTCCCCCACATGTCAAGCGCACTTCGTCTCAGCCCTTGCGAACCCGTTTAATTCCAAGTTGCGCTTTCTTCAGCCGTGCCGCTCTCAAAAAGATTCTGTCTCTCCTTGCATCTTCTGTGCTTTGTTTTTAGCACATCCTGTGCTACTTCTGTTCCCAATTCCCATGTTTGGGTCGAACACAGCATGTGTTCCACAAACGTTTTTTATATCATTTCGCACCTGTCCCGAAGTGCAGGGGGTTCTGTACTTCGGGACAGGTGAGTCCCGCTCTGGACCATCTCTCGGGAGTTTTTTTGCGAGTTTCGGAAATGCATCGCTTCTTGTGTTGTTGCACACTTGTATTTATAGGGGTCCGTCTATGAGCAATGTGAAAAGCAGTCTCGTGGACGTTAAATCTTGGTTGGGAGTCACCCCGAAAAGTAGCTCAAGCTCTATTTGTATACAGAAACCATTTACTGTTAAATCGCGCACGTTCGTTTGTACTCACAATGCTGAAGCACGATGCTCCCTCAGCAGACACCTAGATGAGGATGCAAAAGGAACAGCAAATAGTCGTCCGGCCGTCCTTGTAACGCTATCATTTCGTTCTACGCTCAACGTTGAGAACCTCGCGAGGCTCGTATGTGAAGTCGTCGACAGCTTCCAAAAAAAAGAAGCTCTATTATGCCATGCTTTTGAGTTCAGCGGATTTGGTGCTAAATCTGCTACGGCGTGCGACCGTGAAGTGCTAAGAAATAACGACTGAAAGGTATCAGGCGGCGCGGCATTAATAAAATAAAGCCGCCACCAAGTGAGGTCAGGTCGCTAAGACTTTACACGGTGATTTGGAGCCACCGCATAGAACTTATTACTGTGTCGGCATTCCTCGTAGCAGTACACAAGCAACACACATATATGTATACTCTTACTATCAATCGTTTCACACATTTGTGTTGTTATACTATATAGTGCAAAGCGGTAAACCGACAAGCGACAGTGTTTGGCGCACAAGCAACAATCAAGGTTATGTTGCTGACCAACTGAAAGCTGCTAGTCGGAGCCAGGCGGCGGAGTCTGTTAAGTTTTGGGCCAAGAGGACGGTCTAGAGTCAAACTCCCTCAAAGTATTTATTCCGCATGGAACAGAGCTGAAGCCGCCCTTTGCTGCCAGTTGGTAGGGAACGTTTATCTAAAGCCTTGGTGCGAGCGCATCTGGACGACAGTCTATGCACTTTCCCACAGGAGACACCAGTTTGAATGGTCTTAAATCAGCTATTCAGAACGAGTGGGAACATTCGGAGAATATCGTTTCAGCTGCCAGCAAAGGTTCATTGACGGACTGCGCAAGATTATAAAGGTAAACGGAAGACATATTGGAAATTGACTAGTTATTTGCTTTGAACGTATCCTAGAAATATGCTGAATGTTATCAAAATCCGTTTCGAATTATTGAAATTTTTGCGACTCTTTTTCAAGTGACGATTTGGCTGCGGCACCTTATATATATATATATATATATATAGTTATACAGGGCGCCGCAGCCAACTCGTCATATATATACATATTTCCACACTCGGAATGTATAATATTCATAACTGTCTCTCCAATTTTTAAAATTGGCCAACGATGAACAGAGTGACATTTTACCCAACTCTGCGAGCAAAGCCGACAAACGCATTGAACGTAATATTGAAATATGGTGTTCTCGCATACGATGTTACGTTCCATGTGCTATGTATCTCGTGTAAGGATGGCGGTTATCACATGCCGCCGAATCTGTTTATTTTTTGCCGACCATATGTGCAAGTGGTCTAAGTGGATCTGCAAACGTAAGCTATTGTGTGTAAATTTCACCGGCGTCGTACGAGGCTGTCTATTTTATTAAACGCACACTTTTATATTATATACATATAGTCTACATATAGTAACAGCTAATCTACGTTGTGCCACGGATTGTATTATCTTCTATCAACTAGACTAAACAGTGACCTGCGTGTGGTGAAAACGTCAAGCCTGTTTAATGTGGTTGACAACTATCAGAGCCGATGAACTTTAAATTTTGATTCGTTGCAATATGCGTTGGCCTAATGTTTATTAGTTAGCGTTAAGTATTGATGGTAAGTTTACAAATTGTGCGTAGAGAGAAACGCATATATTCTAGTTTCAAAAGTCGATCAACGGAACTGCTCTATTGCATTTTTAGAGGTGATATAAATCACACTGTTACCCGCGGAGTTTGCACAAGCACAACGAAGAGATTTCATGGAACTTTTCTCGAAGATAAATCTTCTCTATCTAAATGTGATCATGTACAGCGAATCGTGCGATCAAATGTTTATTTATAATTACTCATAATTGCAGCATTTCCACGAACAACATACACTTCATTGCCTGGGCTTCGTAAAACAGCGGGCCAATGTATGCCATCTTATTCTGCCAGACAGACATGTGTTCGTTGAAAGCTACCGTTTTCGGGAGAACGTGCATCTTCTGTAGGCCCTTCTGTAGGTAGGGCCTTAGCGCATTCTTCATAAAATTTGCTTTGATTTGGTCTAGCGCCCTAGAGTTTAGCTTCGATTAGTGAGGCCATATCACCTGGACACCGTAAAAAGCGGTGGGCGCGATCCTTAAGTTGAAAACACTTACACATGGCAGCGCCTATAGAAATATTTTGAGGATTTCGGAAAATATTTTAGTTCTTACCGAATTCTTTCATCAATGTGCCTCAGGACGTTGCTACCTAGAGGCGAGAACATGACATCTGGGTAGGTAAGGTCTGAAAAATCCTATAGTTCTTGAATCCAACCGACGCTCGTCGGTTGCAGTCAATTTTCCTATACGTCAAATTTTTGTTGGCTTTGTTTAATTTATATTTAGTGTAGCACCAATTGTCTCATGGATCATTGTTGGCTTTGTTTAATTTATATTTAGTGTAACAAGAGCGAGAGAGAAAATCCCTTTGGTTCAAAGTGCCCGTTGTATAAAACTTAGAAGTACAACACAGGCTGTCATTGTTAGGCGCCCTCCCCCCCTTCTGAAGCCATGCAGTTGCTCCGGCAATGAGTGTTGGTCTAATTACTGTCTGACTGCTGTAACTGAAATGCAATCATCATCATCATAATCAGATTGTTTTATTGACATGCTCTTTTATAGGCAATCTGTCACAATTTATGTCAAAATCATATTTCATTAAAAATACCTATCGTTGGAGCACGATCTGTCAAGTGTAATCACAATATTATACACACACAAACCTATATATATTTTTTTGTTTTTTGTTTCTGTATACCCATTGTATACCCATTTCAAAGGGTAATCTAATCTTGCACAATGTCGGCAAACATTAGTAGCTACCCGCTCTCTCTTATATTGCGTTTGTTAAGAACATGTTTTATGACGCGACGGAAGGACAGGATAACCCTAACGAGCAGCACAGTATTATACAGCCTCAAATACATGATTTAGCGTACGTACGTGTATTTTGAAAAAAAAACATTTTGCTTAGACGGTACTTTACTATTTCACGGCATATACGGCTGTACGAACCAGGTTTTTTTTATATGCACACCGATACAATTCACATCTAAATATATTTTATACAACGTTGTACATAACAGTGACTCGATTAGCGTCTACGCTTTTGAGAATCACCACTTGTTAAGCTTTCTTCTGGAAGGCGGTACTAATGTCAAGTACAGGCGGAATATACACACGCAGACACAGACAGACACACAATTCCCCCCGTTTCTCATTACTATGTATGATTGTGCCAAAAAACAGCTGAATATTAATGTCGCTTGTGGTGGCGTTGATGGTGTGTTAAAGACACAATGTGTTGCTTTTCTTAGACAGTACGAGATTTCTAAGCGGCACGATAATGCAGCGCGTTCCCCAGCAAAAGCGTAATGGAACCGGTTAGGGTTGGCCGGACGTCTGTGTGTCTCGTTCAGTCTCGTCATCTTGTTGATGTTCTGCAGCTGACCAGCCGAAACTTTCGCCGTAGCAGTTCTGTTCCCGCTGTTGTTGTTGTAGTTGTTGTTCTGGTTGCTGTGGACGTGACGCCGCGGCGACGACGACGGTACTGACTTCACCGAACGCCCTTCTCCGCACGTCGCCTAAGACAGAAAAAAAGCAAAGCTTCGCGCGGCAAATGTATGCTTAATCTAGGTTTTTTTAACGATTTTAATTTCTGCATCAAATCGATCGTACATCCTTATTGTTAGCATCGTCGGTGCCCATCGCCGGCGCCACGGTCATCTCTCATGCTGAAGACGAGCCAAGGGATCGGCTCGGATATGTATGTATGTATAAAGTAGTTGTCGAAAAGAGAACACAAGCACATCAACAGGGGACCGCGCCACCGGCGAGCACATGAGCGGCTGTGGCATTAATTGTGGCGAATCTGGTCGAGTTTTGGCTGTCAAGGCAGCGGGCTCAAGGAGCGATTCACAGACAGTCCGAACAATGAGACATCTATCAGAAAGCCGAAAAATAAAAAGAATCATCGACAGCAGCAGCAACAACGACACTAACAGTAAGGCCAGCAACAACAACAGGGTAAGAGAGCAGGTATGTACCAACAGCGTATATGCACATAAAGGCAGTACTCGATGGCAGCCGACGTGGTGACTGCAGGCTGTTGCGTGTCCTGCATCTCTGTATAACTCCACAATTAGATGAAGAAAGACAAAATAAATTATTAGGGAAAGGGAAATTAAAGGGTAGGGGAATACCTCGCAGTGTATGAGGGATACAGGTGCACGTAATTTGTGGGAATGAGAAATGAGAGTGAGAGACGGGTCGAGAGGAAACAGGGAAAATCATGCATGACGGAAGCCAACGCGTAGGGAAACTCGGGCGGGAAAAGTGAACACAGGGTGAGAGAGAGAGAGAGCGGTGCGGGAACACAGAGAGAGAACCGCAGGGGGGGGGGGAGAACACAGAACTCGAGGGGGAGGAAATTGATATAATAGGAGGGGCATTTGACGAGCTTAATGGTGCACAGCAAAGGCTGGTCTGCGGTAGATCTGACCATTTGATCCGCCGTCTGGTCGGATACCGTAGTGGCCGCTCTAGCAACAGCTACATCATTCTTCAAATATCGGCTGCCTCACCTGATGATTAATACTTGTTGGCTGCTACCACGGCCATCGTCATTTGCACTGCCTAAGCAAAGCAATTGCTGGCTTGTGTAGTAACGTTCGTCTGAATGAAGTAACCTACTCTCTCTTTGCCGGCAGTACCTCTTTGCCATTTAGACATTTTCGGAGGCAAGCGTAACAGTCAGTTAGCTTAGGTTTTGCTTACGGTTTTGAATTCTAGATGGAAGTTAAGCGTGAGATAAAGTTAGAAGTTCTTGGACATTTTGTTCTGCATCTGTTCATCAAGATTGGTCAGGTGTCTGACCGAGTCGAGCCCGGTGACGTGGTGGCTTAACTCTGCGCCTCGCAGGTGCCTGACCGAAGGAGAGCGTCAACTTGGTGAACAGAAACTCGCAGATCGCATGGATACTGAGCCCAGAGCCTACCTATCTGGGAGCGAGAGACGAACCACGCTGCCTCACTTGAGCATTAACAATCAGCGTAAGTCGCTTAAAGACAGAGACAGAAACGGCGGCACTAGAGAGCGTGCTAGAAGCTCCTCGAAGTCCTCTGGAAACTCATATGAGTGACACATCCGAAAGTCATGAGTATGCAGTCGGTTGGTTTCAATACTTGCTTGTAGTCGTTCTTCTGATTTCGCTAATTTTGCGCTTGCACGGCATCTGCTCGTCACGCGACCAAAACATTTGGCCTGGCAAGATTCCCATGGGCCAACATGGGTGGGAATACTGTGTTAGTAGCTCGCATTATTATGATAAAAACAGAAACAATGTAATTTGAGCTAAGAATGTCAAGAATGCCAGCAAGTGGCAATGCCGATTTAAACAAACTTATCCGTACACAAAAAAAAAACGATAACTAGGCTAAACGAACCCAGTACAGCCGCTTAACTGAGTAAACCCGTGCTAGTACCACATGTGAAAATGAACAAAGCAGAAACCATGGCCAAAATTTTGCTTCTGGATAATACTGTGTTACAGCGCTTCAAGAATAGCACGACATCGAACGTTTATTTTTTATAGTACTTGTGGCTATCTGTGACCTTTGGTGCGATTATTCAAGTGTTCTGGCTATCGTGACGTGCCTTTCACTTTACCGATCCCAGCGATTAGGGTTATTCTGCTTGAATGTTATCGGGTGGAACGAAACCGGCCTAACCATCCTGTAATGCGGCTAAGCGTTTTTTTTTGACGTATCGGAAAAACGGCACTGTGGCTGGCAATTGCTTTAGCCTATTGAACATTTTGAGCTACGCGCGCTTTGAATACGTGCACTGTCAACGTTTGTGATTAGTTCGAAAACAACTTCCGCGTGCTAAAAATGCAATATGTATTGATAGCGGTGTAATGAGTGATGAAATCTTCGGCAAAATGCCACCTTCTTCGTTATAGCAGCAAAGCGGCTGCGTGGACAGCAATACGAGCAGCAGCAGCAGCAGCACAAATAACGTAATCGGACGGTGCAAGCAACACGAAATGAGAACGACGACGACAGCGAGAACCAACAATAAAAACAACAACAACGTCAAAAGGCAGCGTTACCAATAACAGCCACCACTACCACACCAACAACAACAACAACACAATAAGAACAACAACAACACAATAAGAACAACAACACCAGTACGACAACGACGACAACAACAAAAATATCACAAAACAACAGTAGCATTAACAGCGGGTATACCAACAATAATAGCAGCAGCAGCAGCAGCAACGTCAACACTATCATTACTAACAACAACGTCAACGCTATGACTGCTAACAACTACGACAACGACAACAACAACAACAACAACAACAACAACAACAACAACAACAACAACAACAACAACAACAACAACACAACAACAGCAACAACAACAACAACAGCAACAACAACAACAACACAACAACAACAACAACAACAACAGCAACAACAACTACTTCTACTACTTACTACTACTACTACTACAATTGTAATAAAACTGTACGACGGCATTCCTCAGAAGTTCCAGGAAGATGTGAAAGAAGGATGCGAACGAGACGATGCTCTGCTCATCGCCGCCAACAACAGACGCCTTCCGACCCAGCCAGCCAGCCAGCGAGGCAGCCAGTCAGCGAGAGTAAGATGAATGTAAACTTGCATCTGCAGCGGCTGCTGCTGCTGCTGCATTCCACCGGCTTGACATTCCGTGTCGGCCATTGCTTCCAGTCGCCGTAGACTTCTGCGCTCGCTTCTGTAGTTCAGTCGTCCAGCGGGTGCGCTGCTTGGCGCCGATCCGGCATCGGCGGCGGCGGCGATGGCCGCAGCATAGGCACTACTCGCCGTAGTAATAATAGTAGTAGTAGTAGTAGTAGTAGTGGCAGTAGAGATAGTAGTGGTGGTAGTTGTAGTAGTAGTAGTAGTAGTCGGTGGTAGTGGTAGTGACTACGATGGGTACGACGAAGACTACAGCAATCAACTCGGGTCCAAATTCTCTCGCGCGCGCGCGCCGCACACAGAACAGTTCTGCGCCCGATGGCCTGTCCGCCATCCGTCGAACGACGTTGTTGTTGTTGTTGTCATTGTTGCTGTTGTTGTTGTCATTGTTGCATTGTTGTTGTTGTTGTTGTTGTTGCTGCTGTTATTGTTGTTGTTGTGCTTATTGTTGTTGCTGCTGCTGCTGCTGCTCGGCTTCTTCTTCGTATCAGCTGACCGCTTACCAGCCTCACCACTGCTGGTGCTGCTGCTGCACGTACCAATCGTCTTGCTCATCTTCCCACTCACCGACTATACATACACACGCACACAATGAATAAACGCCGTTAAAATTGTCGCTGCTGTTATTGTTGTTGTTGTTGTTGCTGTTATTGTTGTTGTTGTTGTTGTTGCTGTTATTGTTGTTGTTGCTCCTGTTATGGCTGCTATTGTAAATGCTGCTGCTGCTGCTGCTGTTAGTGCACCGCGCGGTTAGCGCTGTTGTTGCCGTTTTAGTTAGTGTTGTTATCGCGATTGTTGATATTGCTATTGTTGTTGTTGTTGTTGCTATGGTCGTCGTCGTCGTTGTCTGTCGACGCAAATAATAAACGTTGTGGTAGTGGTATTAGTGATGGCGGCAGTCGTTGTAGTAGAATCGCGTTCGTCGTCTGCCGTGGCGTCTGCCGTGGTCGTTTGGCCAATCGGCCAGACATCTTTGTACGTAGTTGTTGTTGTGTGTTTAGTATGTGCATCTCTCTCATGCCTACGGTTTAACTGCTGTGGCATCCATGCAAGTTATGCGTGACGGGGCGGTACGATGGACCTCCCCCCCCAGCCTCCAAAAAAAACGAGGATGCTGATGTGAAGAATGGACGCTCTGTCTATTTGCAATTAATTCCGCTCATGGCATGATGCAAATTTGCGGGAAAATAGAGTCATCGATCGATCGATCGACACCAGTTAGCAGAAACCACCGCCAGCACAACACAGCATACACAACAACGACTACAACTATATCTACCTAGAAGCAACAACAACAACAACAACGGTCACAAGAATGTTACCAGTACCAATAACAACAAAGTCTACGGCATTGTACGTTGCTCTACTGATGTACAAAAACGGTGTACCTACGCTGGCGGCAGGATGTTCTTTGTTGCGTCCAAATGTAACTTAATGTTGAAGAAGAACTAAAAGAAGAGAAAGAAGAAGAAGGAACTATTTCGCGTTGCCTTTGGGAACCATCACCGCTGTTTTGGCAACACTAACACCTGGTTCTTTGACATACCGGAGCCTATGCCGTCCTTCACACTAACCATATCTCGATTGAATTGGCCCCTGTACTGAGTAGTTTAGTATTAGTAGTACGCTCACTCGTGTTCGTCACGAATTCGCTCGTATATTGTTTATGCAAAAAAAAACAGTACACGCTTTGTTTAAAATAAAGTACAAATATAAAATTTTAGGGGTCCTTGGTCTGCTTTAGTGTTTAATCTTAGAAAAGCATTTTAAGTGACAAAGTAATCTAGTTTATGTGTGTGCCCGTGGGCACCATGTCCGTGCTACGCGCTTTAGTATATGTGCATACAGAGACTCGGTTCGGCCCAACTTTACTCCTTTTCGCGGGCGTGAATAGGAAGTATAGATTTGTATGAGACTAAAATGGAAATTAAATTCAGCGCATAGAAAAACACAACGCGTCTTAAAGAAACCCGCTGTTCTTATGAGCGTCCATAAAGAAAAAATTCAATGTGTGATTTTGATGATTTCTATTACCATGCGCATTTCAAATTTCATAATTAAAAAAAATTAGTTTTTTTCTGGTAGTTACCTTTTTCATTATATAATATATTGTCCTGCTGTCCTATTGTTTCGTCGATCTTAATGCATACAATACTGTAGTAGCGACAAATATAATATATTCTCCAAATGCTGCCAATACATTTCTCACTACGGGTCAGCTTCATACATACATTTTGAAGACTGTTACCCGTGCTATGGGATTTAAAATTTGTTGTACGGTTTTCTTTAACGCTCTTTTCATTTCTGTGAGTAGGGTGTCGCGCTTTCTGTGCGGGACGCCCTACTCACATAGAGAGTAGGGTTTTGTCACACGCCCCTACTTTGTTCTCGTGACTCTTCACAGAAGACTTCACGGGGGATGAGACTTGAGTACATTTGTATTTGGACTCTGTAGTTAAGTCCCAGAGCTCGCAGTGGTTAGGCGTTGGGGTGCGTCTTTTTTTATTTTTTTTAATTACAACATTGAAGTGGCAACAATCAGATGGCAAGATAATGGCCAGGGGAAATTTTGGCGATGATCACAACTGGAAAATAGTGGTACGCACGATTCGTATACTGCAAGATGCCTACTTTTTTACAGCGCTTACCAAGAAAAGTTCTTTAGCGCTTTATGGGTGGTGATTTCTCCACCACGACAACGCAATCGCCTACCGGGCTGACACAATGAAGCTTTTCCCGCCGCAACTGAAGTCACGCTGGTGAAGTAAATACAACTTGTCGAATATAAATACGAATTCTACTTTCAGACGCTAAT
This sequence comes from Dermanyssus gallinae, assembly GCA_003439945.1. Taxonomy (NCBI): domain Eukaryota; kingdom Metazoa; phylum Arthropoda; class Arachnida; order Mesostigmata; family Dermanyssidae; genus Dermanyssus; species Dermanyssus gallinae. Next base: position 23,687 of record QVRM01001005.1, read on the forward strand.
TGGTGTCATAGAAATTTTAAACACCTTGCCAGCTCCTCCCAAATAACCATACTATTGCAGTTACACAGTCTTGGCATTTAAGCGTACTAAATGCGTCGCACGGCTGCAACTGGAACAAGATGGAAGATTGCGTATTTATTTTAAGCAATTATTAAAATCATAATAATTAATAGGATCAGTACAAAAAGCCCAGTAAGCTTTTCGTCACGAAGTAAGTCTGTGGACCCCGCTCCAGGCAGGTCTTATCGATGCCTCCGATACACCCTTTTGGCCGAGTGTCGTTCAACTTGTATATATAGCGTTTTGTTTAGTATAGTACTCTCTCCCACCATATATATAGTACTATATTGAGTATAGTATATTGTATTTTATTTACTCATGTGTAAGGTTACAAGGATATCCGAATTTTTCACTTCACACAAGGTTTGTGAGCGCTACCATCCGAGCTCGTCTTCACTCTCTCTCTCTCTATATATATATATATATATATATATATGCGTTGACATATTTATAAGTATCAATATACCAAAAATAACCGACAGTGTGCGTCAGCACTAGCCGCCGACACTGTTAGAACAGTGCAAGGCGCTTAAACTAAATATACTCGTATCTATATGTTTCGTTCTCTAGCCGTCTTTCTAGTCTAGCTTCGCTCGAACATAGACGTAGTCCGTCTATTCGCGACATTATAGCGCTGCTGAGTTATGCACAGCCAATCGGCAGCCGGGTGTTCCAGGTAAAGGTCAGTTACTGAACCACTCGAGGACACTCTTTTTTATCTTCGTTCTTTCCCTCAAATCTCTCTATTTCTCTCTCCACCAGCTCTCTTTCTCTCTCTCCCTCTCCCTCTCTCGTTTTCTTTATATTTATCTTGGTTTGTTTCAGCCTATTCTGCTCCGTTTCTAATGAGCGCGTTTTTCTGAGTCAGCGGTTACAACAGCGGTCTACAGCCGGCTAGTAGACAAACAGACAGAGAGACAGACCGCCAGACAGGCAGGCAGGCAGATAACCAGACGTCGTTGGCTGAGGTTTCTTTTATTCGGCGTACTCTGCGGTCGGCGTCGCGCCACAGAGCACGAAAGAAAAAAGAAAGGGAGCAAGGTTGAGCTGGACCCGGAGTTAGCGGTATCCAGCACCGCCAGCGCAAACAGTACGTACGTCTGTCTAGCTAGCTACAACTAGCTAAAAATAGACAAAATTGTAGATAGCGCACTATTAGAAAGACAATTCGTCAATATTAATACCACTACTGCTAGGACTAGTACACTACTACTACTACTACTACTACTACTACTAACTACTACTACTACTATTACTACGATTACTATTGCTTTTTGTCTCTCTATATGATGTGTTGTGACACAAACGTCCGAAACGGTGACTGACTGCCGAATAGCTCTGACAACACGGCCCGAGACAGACGACGCAGAACGCTGAGGGACGCAGACGAAGCTCAGAGATGTCAGACGGAGGGAACTTACGACCACCAGCAACAACAACAACAAAAACAGAACCGAAAACAACTACAACAAACAGCAACGATAACAACAACAACAAAAACAACGCAAACCAGGCGACGACATTGATTAATGGACGCTATTTATTAAGTCCAGCTGCTAAGTGAGCTTAGGTTTAGGTCCGAGAACCAACAACGACTTGCTGTGACTGTCTATTGGTTAGATTGTAACTAACTGGCTATTGGTTAGATTGTAACTAACTGGCTATTGGTTAGATTGTACATACACACACACCAGCTACCGAACGAACAAGAGTTATTAGAAGAAAATGTCAGGCAACACAAATTTGATTATTATTAAACATAAAATGTATATAACTAACGAGTCGAGAGGGTGCTATCATTGTAATGTCGAGCGTTGGTATATAAATAAAATTGCAGTGACTCCTATACTACTCTTAATAATAAACACACATGTTTGTTCTAAGCAGAGTGACCAACGTTGTAATAATAATAATAATAATAATAATAATAATAATAAAAACGATGATGATGAGTGTTATTATTATTGCGAGGTTCGAACGTATTTTATCGGTTTTGGCAACAGTAGCGTATTTACATATGGCGTAGATCTTACTATGGAAGCGTTGGCATTGCCACCATACACAACTCGAAATACTATAGCTGTCTAAAAACACAACTTCTTGTGCTGGTTCCCCGTCGCTGCCTTTATTCTACTCGGCAGGTCTCGAGTAAATCTTGCCGTTGCACCGTTGATTGACCCTAACGTCTCCGCAACAAGTGGCATAAAAGTATAGCTGTCCTCGACGCAAAATCATAGCTGTATTACGTTTTACTCTTTCCTAGCATACAGATACTCGTGTAATACATGTTATGGTAGTTAGCATTTTAAGCAGAGTAATTCACGTTAATAAACATTATTACGTATAATTTTAAATTAACTTAAATATCATTATTATATTATTTGCACGAGTGAGTTGCTGGATGAGGAAGAATAGTGTACACACTTACGCAAACAAAATAGAATAATGACGCGACTCCATAGGCGATCATCGGCTGAGCTTACCGAGAGACGAACAGACAACAGAAAACAATCGAGTCCTGTCGTTGCTTATACAAGAGGTCGCAAGCTGTGCTATTAATGTGCAACAACAACAACAACAACACCACCAACAGCAACAACGCAACAACAACACCACCACCAACAGCAACAACGACAACAACAACAGCAACAACAATGACAACGACAGCAACAACAACGATAACAACAACAACAGCAACACCAACATTGTTGACGACGATAATGAAGATGGCGAGGATGATGGTGATGATGATGTTGGCGACAACGACGACGACGACGACAATGTTGATTTATGTGCGCATGCATGTTTATTGCTCAGAATCGCCTGCCGTCATGGTCTTCTTCTTCGTCTGCCTTGTTCTTGCTCGCAGGAGACATAAAAATCACATGCCGATGACGACGACGACGACGACAACGTTGGCTTTTCACCCTGTTGGTGGCGGCGGCGGGGCCGTCAGCGTTTTGTCGCTGCTGCTGCTGCAGCCGCCAGCGCAACCGAAACGACGTGCACGCGCTGCAAGCACGTAGCACTTGCGTGTGCATGCGAAGAAGCGCGCATAACTGCTAAGAGAAAGATATATATATATATATATATATATATAGAGAGAGAGAGAGAGAGAGAGAAGGAGGGAGAGAGAGAGCTACAGTAGGATGGAGGAAGGGAAAAAGGAAAAATAGGGAGATCGGGAGAACCAGCGCACACGAAGAAGATAGATGTCGAAGGAGAAAACAACGACAACAACAGCAACAGACGAACGACAGCAAATCGCAGGCTAAGTCGAATCATACTGGAACGGTGAACGGTGGCGTCTTCCTACGTCTATCTACCGTCAATGTGTACGCCTGTTACCTGTACGTGTGACGACTGGTGGCTGCTGGCTGGCTGCCATCTAACCAACCGAACTATTACCACGCTTATTAGTGTAGGCTCTGTAGCAGTCGACCCTCGATCAGAACCAACAAAAAAACCACCACCCAACCGCCAGCGCCAGGCCGGCACACTAAAGCTAATACAGCTTCAGCCTGAGAGCTCCTCGGCTCGTTGCCTCGCTCGTAAATCTCGTAGCGTTGACTCTCGACGCGCGTTTGACGAATGATTCAAATGCGCGCTAGAAGAATGACGGCTGCGTTTGATTGCTGCACCACCGGCGTGACGACTACGAACGGAACGACTGAATTGCCACAATGACTTCTTCTTTTGCTGGTAAAACTGGTGTTTCTACCGCAACAACAACAGCAGCAGCAATAACAACAACAACAGCAGCAGCAACAACAACGGTAAACACCTTGGCTAGTAGCCTGCAGTTCGTTCGTACAGGCTGTTATTGGTACATCTGCCAAACTCGTCAACTGCAAGGCATAACTCTACGCATATATAAATATATATATTTATTTATATATGTGTATATATATATATATATATATATATATATATATATATATATATATATATATATATATATATATATATATATATATGTGTATATATATATACACATATATAAGAGCATACACTCACAGTACACAAAGGATGTGCATAGTAAATCAACGTTTTGTACAAGAGGTAGGTAGGCTGGCAGGCTCTGTGTCGTCCGATGAAGGATAATGGGTGTCGCGCGGCGCGAACATGAGCGTCAACGATACGACAGTCCCGCTATATCGTCCCTCTGCGCGATAGGTAAAAACCAGGCATATGTGCTTACCTATTCTTCGAGCTAATCGAGTCAAGGCAGTTGCTGTTGTTGTTGCGGTGGCTGCTATATCGTGAACGAAAAGTGAGAAAATAAATGACGTGTGTCGGCACCATCAAAGGGACGTAGCACCTTCTCGTTATATTAAAAAAAGAGAACAAAAGGAAATATATATATATATATATATATATAGAGAGAGAGAGAGAGAGAAAGAGAAAAAGAGATAGTAAGGGATATGGCTGATCGAAATCGAGATATATACGCCGAACACTGGATAAACCCTACGAATCTTTGTGCATGGTGGGACAGCACAGGCAAGAAATGACCGAACATTGACTTACTTTTGTTCCGCCCCTTCAGCGGAGAGGATGCTGGTGATGACTGTGGTAATGACGGTTGTATTAGCGACCGTCAGGTTTGTCTGTGGTTTAGTTTGCTCGGTTAGCACGGTTAATGATAATGTTGCTGATAATGGCAACGACGCTACTGGTAAGATCCTAAGTTGCAATAGCGGGCTTCCAAAAGCAGTTAGCATGATTATTTTAACAATTACGTGGTGAACCATGCTCTCCTTAGCCGACTACTGAACAACTTTCACTCATTTGCTTCAAGTGCATATTTTCATGTGGGTCTATTATGTACTCTCTTAATGTCTGCCTGTACCACGGATGCTAATTCACGACGGCACCATCCTGGGGAGAGTTGTGCACGCAGACATTAAGATAACTATCGACTTTAGTCTGCAGAGCTTAAGCTCAACTACCAAAAGTGCAAACTCGTTTACAAGGCCAGCCTAACGCATCCTCCTCAGGCGCAAACTAGTCAAGGCAGCTGAAATGACGCCCCTGGGTCCCTTGAGGGGTCGGATTCCATTCGTCCGGAATTTGCAGGTAAGATTGAGTGATTTTATTCCCGTCTGAGAAGGCTTAACCTGCTTCTTTCTCCTGTCACATACTGAAAGCATCCCTGAGTTTGACAAGGATTGTCTAATCCTTTGCAGCAGGGAAGTTGGAGAAAATCGATCTCCTGCGGGACCGAACGCCTACGAACCAGCCTCAGGAATGTCTCCAATGTAAACCTGACCTTTTCAACAACTGGACGTATGGTACCCTCCACCTTAGACTTTGAGGTTGCGAATTTGCTCTACAGTAAATTTGGCAGCTAGCTGCCACATTGCGTTGTTGCACGTCTCAGGGACACTCTCCGGCACATCAGTCCGCCTGCGGCTCTGCAAGACGCAAAAGAGCTTGTTGACACGAGATTCGAAGACCTTGTAGAGTTACACCCTAAAACAAACAAGTATCGACAAGGGTCCTACGACGACCTTATTGTGTCTAAAAAGTAAAAAAAAACAACGCTCATTTTCTAACGCACTAACTAACGGCAAACAAAGCTCGACTGCGTGTCGTTATCCAGAAATAAGCCAGCAAATAGCTCAATGCCAACCCTTCCTCAAACCTTGGCACTTTACGTGACCATTGCGAGATCAGTCAGTGCATTGGTTTAGGAAGAGAACCAAGGCTAACTAAGAAGCACTGGTGTCCGTTCGAAGCACAGGTGAACAACCAGAGGACCCACTGGCTCTCCTGCAGCGGAACCGAAACACAGGAAAGTTGTCATAGCGAAGTGAACAAGATTCAAGCTCGGGCCTTCACGTCAGATTTAATGCCGTGCATCCGAGGGCCAGGCCCGCCTCCTGACAAGCGGCAACGGTCTCACCCTTATCCCCTTTCAAAAAAAGGAAAGCCCTTGTTTGGGATGCGACGGTCGTCGACACTCTCTCCACTTGAACCTAGGGCCTAATGCATCCGCCTCTGGTTTAAAAAAATGCCCAGCTCATTAACATGTTCTTTTTTGCACCGTAAGGATTCGAGACACCCGAGGAACCCGGACCCGAGGAAGATCACTTCTCCAGATGACTGCCAAACTAATCAAACTCTGGCGCAAGGGGAGAAAAGAATTCTTGATGATCTACTTCAGCAACAACCATTGGCGGTCCAGTGCGGCAGCAATGATGAGCTGCGTCAAGGACAAGATCTACTTGTAGTGCTCCTGACAAGCTCTT
>QVRM01001005.1:35000-36684 GCA_003439945.1 Dermanyssus gallinae
GTGGCCTTTTAGCCGTAAGTGTGTTACCTTCTAGCCAATACCTGCACCACAGGCGATCATGCGACAGTACACTCTTTAAGAATAATCTACGCTATGAAACGTCTTCTTGAAACGTACTGGTCAGGACACTGTATGCGTGCGCTTTGAACTTTGGTTCAAAAAATGGGAGTGCCTACTTTACTCTCAGTGTGCTGAGTACGTAGCAAAAATATTTATAATATATATATATATATATATATATATATACTCACAGGCCAAATGTGCCGATAGTGGTAGTCGAAAAAAAGAAACGGCTAAAAAAAGAAGCTGGCTAACAGGTTGCATATACGCAGCAGCAGCAGCAGCAGAGAGTTGTATCGTGTCAAATTCGTCGTCGTCGCATGAAGCGGTTTCACCTAGATGATGACAGCAGTAATAATACCAGCAGCAGCAGAATCAACAAGATCGGTAGCGCGGAGTCGATCTCCGTTTACCTCGATCGCTTGGCTTGTCGAAGCTTGTCCCCCATTTCGTTTGGTACCAGGTATCTCTTTCTCTCGGACGACGACGACAACAGCAACAGTAACAACAACAACAGCAGTAACAACAACAACAACAACAGCGGCAACATGTCGTCGACGTCGTCGTCGTCGTAGTAGTAACGTTGGCGAACCAGTGGCGGACGCTGCTGGCTGATTGGCTGGCTGGACAGCGGCGGGAAAGCGGCAGGGACGATAAGGAACAACGGACGACCGATGATAACCTTTGCCCCACCAGGGGTCGACTACTGCTTCTCTTCTTCTTCTTCTTCTTCGTTTTGCTCTTGTTTAATGAAGAGGGTCGTATCGTTCGTATAACGATGGGCAACGATGTACAGCGAGGCACGGATCAGCACACAGCAGACATACAGACAGACAGAAGGCAAGCGCAGAATCAAAACGGACAGCGAACGAAGGAGGCAGCGAGACAGAGAGAGAGGAGCAGGGATAGAGAGGTATAAATATATATATATATATATATATAGAGAGAGAGAGAGAGCGAGAGAGAGGGGAGATAGAGATAGAGAGAGATAAGCCGACGGGGGGGATATCGTAGAAGCATGGAAAAAGAAAGAGACAGAGAGGGAAAGGCACGTATACGTACGCAAGCCGACAGCCCTGACTATCGTTGCTACCAGTTTCATCGTTCGAGATGAGCATGGTGATGATATTGAGACGATGAGGATGATGATGATGATGATACGTACGCCGCGTAACGCTCCGTCGTCCTTCGTCTGTTGTAATGTTGTCTCTCTCTCTATCTCTCTCTCGCTCTGTATCTGAGCTCAAAGTGCAGGCTGTCCTGGATCTTAACAGCAACAGTGATTTGTTGTTGTTGTTGTTGTTGTTATTGTTGTTGCTGTCGGTGTTGTTGTTGTTGCTGTTGTTGTTGGGGTTGTTGTTGTTGGGGTTGTCGGTGTTGTTGTTGCTGTTGTTGTTGGGGTTGTTGTTGTTGCTGTTGGGGTTGTTGTTGTTATTGTCGGTGTTGTTGTTGTTGCTGTTGTTGTTGGGGTTGTCGGTGTTGTTGTTGTTGTTACTGTTGTTGTTGGGGTTGTTGTTGTTGGGGTTGTTGTTGTTGGGGTTGTTGTTGTTGGGGCTGTTGTTGTTGGGGCTGTTGTTGTTGGGGCTGTTGTTGTTGATTTGTCACTGCACGGCTTTTGTTGGTG
>QVRM01001006.1:0-59717 GCA_003439945.1 Dermanyssus gallinae
CTACGATTATCTATGTGTAGGATCCACTCGAGGATCAGATTCATATTCAGAATGTGGTTTATTTGCAAAACTGCATCAGAATTTTTTGGACAAATGATGACATTTTATCATTTACACATATGGTCATATACAAGTAGGAAGGAAATACTTAACACAACAGTATTGCCGATCTCTTGTATCGTGGCTCCTACAACAGATGAATGAAATAACATCCCAACAGCTCCTCACATCGCCTACAAATACCCTCATTAGTCTCTTATACCAGAGCCAAGAAAAATATATTTTTCAATTCCCGGACAAAAACACTCACAGAGGATACCATAACATAAAATAGATGAAAGCTGGGTGTTGTAGACTGTCAAAAGTCACTTAATTGGTACCCCAATCAGATTTAACCTTCGTATAGTTACAATAACGGCATAGCATTTTAGCATCAATTGATCTTTGTGAGAATGTCAGGATAAATGATCATGTAATCACACACCGAGACACCTTACCGCCTGAGATAGATCTATCTTATTGGCACCCAGGCGAAAACTAACGGGCAACTAAAGCTATTGCTTTTACCACGTTATCGTGCTTAATTGTCAAGACTATGGAGTTCAGTTATAGTACATTGAATAGGTCCAACCTTTATAGACTGACATTTGTCCTCAATATAAGACCTAAATCAGCTTACTGAAGAGCACGTGCAACCCAAGTGGGTCAACATACTGTGATCAACGACATAAAATATACGCGATGGATAGTTGAGCCACTGGCCGGTAGTTATCCACCGAATCCTAGGCACATTAGAGGCGTTACAATAGACTTCTGAAATAACGAAAAGTCCATCATAATACAATTCCTGGAAGATGTACAATGATTGTTCAGCTACAAAATTGATGGCACACCATCTAGCGTTCACCTGCATATGCTCTTATTATTATTATTATTATTATTATTATTATTATTATTATTATTATTATTATTATTATTATTATTATTATTATTATTATTATTATTATTATTATTATTTATCTCATTGATTGAAACTAAAGGATGTGTATGAATTGTTGGTGATTACGTCTTTCCATAAGCAACTCTAGCATATTGTTGCCCCTTGTAGGTTGCCTAACAAGTTGATCTTATTCTTGCATCTACTAATGAAGTGGTAAAAGCCTCTTTCTCCAGGCTGGTAGCGTAACTTAATCGCAGATTTGACCATTCAGTATCAAGCATGTTAGAATCGGTAATTGCACAAACAGGAAAACCAGCATCAAGGCAGTATTCTAAAATTTGTATTATTTTTTTTCGGGACTTTCTTTAGGCGCCGGAGTCCGCATTAGTGACATAGCACCATAACATTTGAAAGTCCACCGCTACAGTTTCTGAGCCTTTAGGTGGTTTAATTCGCGACAATTTAGTCTTTTGAGTACCAAAATACACAAACCCCATCCCTGGGTCCTCGACCTATTCGATGCATCGATTATCAGTCGCAAAGTGAAACCTCTCTGCAACTAAATGCGCTAGCAATCCAGGTCTCTAAAATGAAAATAATTTCGATGTTGTTAATAAAACAATAATTTGCAAGGGTTTCTCTGGCGCGTTCGGTTGAAGGAGTACTTACATATATAATGAAATACCTATCCGAGACCAAGACATGGTTTACATAGCTTTTTAAAACAGCCTTTAACGAAACCCCGACATCTTTTATCATGCAAGATTAAAATGTAAACCTTACTCTAAGCGAGTAATAATATGCTTAGCTGTCGCGAGCTGATTTTTTTGTCATCGACGAACAGGAAGTTATTTACTTGTGAACTACTTTCCATTTTTTAACGTCCTATCTCCATTTCAGATCCCAAGAGTAAGATACCATTTTTAACTCGCTCTCGATCATTTCGCCTTTTTTTCTTTCTTCGTCGAAGCGTGTTGTTCTGCGAAGAAGTATAGGCGGGCCATTTTTCGTTTTGAAATGTTCGCTGTCTGAACATGCCGTCCATCATCGGCTGGGATGATCGAACGATCCAGTCCCAAGGAATGACCTCTAATATGTCTGCAGGGGTGCCATAAGACTCCACGCTTGCTCCTCTGTTATCGACCATAGCTTTCCACGTGCGGCAGCTGGAGTACAATGCGTCTGAAGACGACCTTCTTGTCTACGCTGACCACCTCATCTTTGCAGTCTAGGCGCAGACACGGGAACTGCTGAAGAGGCGCTCGAATAAGACAATCGCCGATGTCATACACTCAATACGGAAAGCTGGGCATGCGTTCTCCCCCGCCAAGGCCGAGGCAATTCTTATTATGAGACGGGGGAATCGCCCCCGTTTCTCACCTGTGCCTCAATAACGACGATATTAATGTCACTAACACGACAAGATAGCTTGGAGTGTTCCGTGACTGGGGTCTCCGAGGCACCTATCACTTGCACCGAGCATTGGAGAGAGCCCTTAAATTGCTAACGACTTCACACGCCTTAGGCCCAACACCTTTGGGCCCCAACGCTCAGACCGACGCATCATCATGTCCGTAGCTCGTAGCCAGTCGCTCTATATGGGAGCTTCGGCCTGACCTTCTAAACACTTTAACAACCGCAGTGAACCGGAATGGCCTGCGCTGGGCTTAACGAGTTGGAGCCCTCAGAGTGGCCATGGCGCACAGGACGGTGAGCACAGCGGCAGCACTTCTACTCGCAAGAACGGTTTCCTGAGATCTGGTGCATCTCCTCCGATTGTTTAAAGTAATTGCATATGTAGTTCCCTGGTTTTAAAGTTGATTAAAGTTCCGCATTAGCGGTTCACACTTGCAGGTGATTTACCAACAGTAGTGTACGGTGTAAACCGCATTTTCCAGCTATCCATAAGCACAGCGGTAACGCATCTACTTGCAAGAACGGTTCGCTGGGATCTGAGGGCACACATCCCCCGATGGTTTAAAGTAATTGCATATCCAGTCCCTGGTCGGGTAATGAAATAGAGAAACGCGTGGTTTTGAATTTCTCTTCTGGCTGAAATTCCACGTTAACATTTTACACCTGCAGACGAGTTACCAGCAGAAGTTCCTGTGTTTGCAAACCGCATTTTCCAGTTGCCTCTCTGCACAAAAAAATTCTACGGCCTTGCGACAAAAGCTGACACTAGTCCCCGAGATTCTAGTTTAAACTTTTTTTACACATCAGATACATTATAGGGACATATTTGTGTTAGCTTTAGGAAGCCTTGCATTGTGTGATCAATATATAGACGTAGGACCATCATCCGGCAAACATGTAATCACTAAATTTTAAAGCCCAGTGGTTTGCCATAAAGAACGGCTGCTTAGCTCAGGAAAGCTAGGGAAACTCTGAGATGCTTACTGGTTTTAAGTCCCTTGCCCTCTAGAGCTGGAGTGACCGGTCTGGACTACCGCGTAACTAGTGCGCACAATGGCAATCGACTCATGACGGCGACGAAAAATACTCGAATCAAACGCTTATTTTGCTAACGTAGTCTAACATAAATTGATATAATAGCAAAACAAAGTACAGTGACTGGGAAATGGCTCCCCACATCAGTGACATAGTAGTAAGAGTGCACTTTTGTTGGAATATTGTTACATAATGCATTGCATAAACCGCTTTTAAAAGTATTCTTTATCTAGAGGGTCGGTCAACATTGGCATATTCCTTCTAAGCCAGGGCCGTTCATCATCACAGTTTTTTTTAGTAAATAATTCCTTTAATTTTTACTTGCAGTACTTGGTCGCACAGACATTTGTCGTAGATTGTGTATATCAAGCTGTGTATTTTAAGCCGCAACCCAATGAGTTCAATGGGTTGCAGCTTGAATTACAAGTGTAATTTATGCTGCGACCAATTAAGTTTAGATAACAGACAAACACATTTCTGTATTTATCTGTTATGGTTATACATTGTTTTTAACCCGTTTAGTAATTTTAACCTATTTTGCACATCCTAATTAAAGTCGTTTCTACAGGATCGGAGATCCTGAGAAAGCTAGGGTTACCCAACAGTATTTTATGGCAGTCGCTGGCTCTCAGCTGTATAGTTTATCATCTACTCTGATTAAGCATTCCTTAAAGGATAATTCGATTAACAGCAGGGATCGAACGGCGACACCGCAGTATATGAACACCGCGGGTAGCGCACTACCCCACTAGATCACGATATACTTAAAATTACATACTTTAAATATCGTCCTACCGGAAGAACAACCAGATGTAAAATATCTTACGGAGCGGCCAATTTTGCTTTTTTACTTCAGTAACCAAATAAGCAAAACCAACTGCGCGTCTCATTTATTACATGAATGTTCTTACGCAACATGAACATGACTTAAATATGCCGTAAGCCTAATACTCTCATACTTTATATAAGTTATGTTCGGATTCTAAATGCAAATTCAGAAATGTATTTTATACACACGGTGTCACGTTAATCAACCATATATAAAACCCCTTTCTTGCGTTCAACGGTATCTTGATAATGAAATTCTATAACTTAAAAGTTGTCGTTTTGACATAAAAAAAACAGTGACAAGGGTATTTTCAATATCAAAGTTTTTCCCTTTTAGATACTGAAGTGATGGACACATATACTAATTCGAAGGCACGATGTCCGGACTTTAAAATGGGGGGGGGGGGGGGCAAAATGTCGCACGGGTAATCTAGCAACTTGCGGCAATTCGGCTCAATTTTATGCCGGCGTTGTCATGTTGGTATACGACGCATTACGGTTGCACAGGTTAAGGCGCTTTTCGACGAAGGTCTGGTTAAAATGGTTACGTACTTTTAGTGTTAATCGTTTTGTTGTTCTGCCGAAGCTCATAATATACCACGCTTTTTAAGTGTACTAGGCGCACAGCATGGTTTTCAGGGTATAAAGTCCATGTCTTCGAGCTTGTGCGTCCCCTAAGCATCGTCATGTTTTACTTATCTACGGCTAGTTTAACGCAAATAGACTATTCGATATACTATAGTCTGGCCCAGGCAATGGTCTACAATATATATATATATATATATATATGTATGCCGTATGTGCAACTGGAGGGAGGCGGACGATATAGGCCACTGCTATGAGCCGCGCCTTTTTCGACATTCAGCGAGAGCTACTGTCCCGGAGTTTACGACTGAAGAATTTCCTGACATGCCAAACTCTTGTAGAGGCGCTCCTCAAGGGTCACGAATTCTGGATTATGGTAAGAAGATTCGCAGAAAGTATCTTCGAGGCGAAAATAACCGCCACACAAAGCCGAGCAGCCTAAATGGCAAGAAGAGTGGCGAGGTGAAGTAATCTCGAGAAGACTGTACTGCCCCGACAAAGGGCAAAGAGGACGACTGGTTTTAATGTGTGCGAGTCCCACACCAACGTGGCTTTAACAACGACGCTCTGTGTGCATAACGCATTTTACCAATTATCTTCCAAAAAAAAATATATATATATATAAATATATATGCACAAATTACATTATTCTAGTTATTGGAAGTTACCATAAAAATGCAGTAACCGTAGCGTAACATATCTAATACTAAGCGAAATGCGCTAATATGTTCGCCACGTCTTTTCCAGGCATCCGGTTTTACAGTTGACACGAGAGTGCGGGTTCATGTGAATATGAGACTGATGCCCTTGACAACATAACCGGTGCCAAAAATAATCATCCCTCTCTTTTGGACAGAAGACGTATGTGCTTCGCTAATTTCTATGTAAAGTCTGTGCTATAGTATCAAGTAGGACGTAGTCCTACATTGTAGTCTAAATGCTTGAATCACGTTACGATGTATTCTTCATGAGGGAGTGGGGAGGATATCGATTTATGCGGGTTTGCTGAGCCCCACACTAGTCACTGCTAGTTGACAGTGACGCAGATGCAGTTTTAAGACCATAAAAAAAATGCTACATACAGGGCTACATAAAAAGTAAGAATTCAATGCGTAATTTAATGTGGGAGTCTATGCTAACTGAGCATACAATTAAATTAACATCAACTATCAAGCAGAATACGATTCATTATAATAAAGCTTAAATTACTAATAGTTAGATGGATGTTTATTGTCCATATAGCTTAAATTATTATACCTTAAGTATTTATTTTAAATTATTTTATTAATGGGCTGAGTAAGTGTGTTTACAATACATCAGTTACATTTTCCTCAATTATGTACGCAATTAAGGCATTCATACTTACTTATTCAAAAAAACTTATAGTGTTAGTTAGTGCATATTTTTGAAAAATGTTAGTGAGATTTGCGGGTTATTTTCATTGATTATAATAAAATACAGTAAGGTCTAGGCGAATAATATTCAAGCAAGAATAGTTAATATAGGTGTTTGCCTCTCACGCGAGTTAAGCCCTTTAATTTAGTAGATTGTTCGTATTAAAAAAATTGCTCGCCGTTGTAGTACTTGATGCTCGATGAATAAACTGAATATGAACTTTAGCGACCAGAAGAAAAAATAGTCGAAATTAGGAAAGTTGCAAAGACTGCCCATTCATAGGTATACATTTTGGCTAACAATAATGATTCCGTACTTGCCGAATAACGTAATTTTAACGGTGAAGATTTTGGAAGCAAAATCATTTATACTGTTCCATTTCCGTCTTGCTTTGTTACCAGGACGTCTCGAAAGAACTACCACCAGCCATTATGCACACTATTAGGTGATTGCAAGGTTAATAATATCCAAGAAATTGAACTTGCGTGTATTTCTCATTCACCTTATATTACAAATTGCCAACGGCGTTCGTACTAGACTAGTTCATAACATTCAAGAAAGCAGACATGTATACTATCTAAGACGCAGTAAACATAGGGAAGTGCCCACAAACGTTATTGTGAGTCGCGAAATCGTGCATAATGTACTTATCGAAAAAAAACTACGTGTTTTGGAATTTAGCTGGTTTCTGCCAAACAATTTGGTCACGATGACGTGACTTACTTATGATTTACTCGACTTTTTACAGCATCTAACAAATCGATTCCCAAAAATATCAATGCTCTAACCGTTTAGGAAATGCCTACATATGTGAACGCGTGCAACTGACTTCTTTCCATCCCTACATAATGGCTGGTGGTTTTTCCTACATAGCAAATGATCTTACGACATTTCTGAAGTAATCAAAAAACCAACACCACGCTTTATAAGTTTTATAAAGCAAGAGGCCAGGCGGGAGAGGTTTGAGCGGGTCTTTCGGGAGAGTGGACGAGACGAGGAGCCGAGGGAGGGGGGAGGGGGTGGGGAGCAGCCAGGCCCTCATGGTCTCGACGCACCCTCACAGGACGGATTACCAAATGGCATCCCCCTATCTAACCGCAGGTAGACATGCGGGATGATAGTCAGGAATAGAGCTGATTGAAGGTGAACGGCAGAGACGCCTCTCCCACGGCTTCGATGTAATGCCAAAGTAATACCGAGCCTGGGGGGTGGGGAGGAATCCGGGTTTAGTGGGTTTGCGAGTCTCACACTAGTCACGCAGGCTGCTAGTGGCGCATGTGCATCATGCATTCCCGAAACCTCCTAGAAAAAAAAGCAAGACAAAACTTTGTTTTTAAGTACAAACGTACTTCTCGCTTCTTCACCTCTAAATATTAGTAACTTGTTACCACGAATCAAATATATATATATATATATATATATATATATGTTGCGGATACATACACAAAATAGGAACACAAAGTAGGATAAGAGGTAATATATAGCTGCGACAAGCCTGTCTACTTAGTCTAAGACTCGTTATGCCAAAAATGCAACGACTAAAGCCGACGTTTCATTTAAACGAACTACAGGCGTTGGGTCGTAGAAGTCTGAACTTCAGATAAATTAACGGCGCAAAACCGTTCAAATATGCCTTTGTTTACGCATTTCGTTTTTCCATTGATTACATGTTGGCTAGTGAGTTGTTACGGCGATTTTAATGGGCATATCACTTTCAAGACAGCAATCGTAAAGCACGACCGTGATATAGCGAAAAACAGAATTAGCATGTCTATATACCCAACATGTAGTCAAGGGCCCTGTATTAAACACGAGGTTAATCAAGGGGTACCGGGATGCTTCTTCGGTAACAGCTAAGTGTTCCTAATATAGAGCCAAGGCCACTAAGACGATTGTTTTAAGTAATCCAACTAATTCATTTCAAATTATATTTAGACACACGTAACAAATATATTCACAATAACGCTAGGCCTGCGTTGTAGGTCTCACAAAGCCTAAACTGCTTGGAATGCATGCACGCCAATTAAGCAATTTTGATTGCCCATTGCCCGTTGACTAACTAATTTTGCAAGTTAGATAGAAACTGTACGAACAGTCTTATAACTACCTGGGATATAACGCACCTATTGTTGCATGTAGGTAATACCATTGTTTAGCATAACTCAAATAGGTTTTTGTTTTTTTGCTGGGTATTGGGTAAAGGCACCAAAAGGACTCACAGTATAGGGTAGTGTGTTCCACCCCGTCCACCTCCTCTGCCTCGCCCAGCATACAGGTGTCACTGGTCAGAGCTTGTTGTATAGGAGCTCAACTCCACAAGTAACATCACGTCTTGAGATCCCATATCAGACTCATAGTTCTGTGCTTCCATGTGACTGTCCCTAACTTCAGTCGAAAATGTTATCATTATAAACTGTCAATTCGTTGGCTTACCTGATTGCCAGCGTCAGTTGGGCTATACCCCCCAGGATAGAACTCTGTTGCCGCTAATTCGGCCATCAGAACAGGAGTCTGCTTTTCTCTTCAACTATTCAGTGCTTTAGACGTAATTCACGCCAGGTTCAGGAAATACATTTAGATACTTAGATATCTCAACATTTTCCGTCCTCGGTGCTTTAAAGATATGCCTCTAGATGAGTTCTAAGCCCGTAGGGGGCGGATGATGGTCTAAAAGTTTAAACAACCTCCCTACCTTGGTATTGAGCTCAACCCCCAGAAGTGCGAAAATATTTACAAAAGCCAGCCGAACATATCCGCCTTTGAGGCACTTCTTCCGGAGTTCAAACAAGTCGAGGCAGCAGATATGACGCTCTTAGGGTCCCCTGTGGGGTCGGCCGCCTTCACCCAGAACTCGCAGGTAGGGTAAAGAGCCTTTGCTCTCGCCTAAACCGGCTCAACCTGCTTAATCCCCATAGCGCATATCACCTATTAAAATTATCTTTGGGCTCATCAAGAGTTGTCCATTTCCTCCGCAGCACGGACGTCGGAGCAAACCAGGATCTGCTGTGGAAGTTAGACAATAGCCTTAGGACCAGCCTTAGCGACCTCCTCAATCTAAACTTGGCCGATAACAACTGGGCTCAAGCCACCCTTCCTCTTAGACTCGGAGGTTTGGGAATCCGCTCTGCAGCAGATCTGGTAGCCAGCTGTCACGTTGCTTTATTACACGCCTCAGAAGCTACAGTCCAGCACATCAGCCCGGCCATAGCCCTGCAGGCTTTCCAGGATGCCAAATAAGCTGCTGATACAAGATTCGAGAACCTCGCAGGCCTACTTCCAGAGGCAAACAAACGCCTGCAGAGGTCCTATGACGATCTCATAGTATTCAAGAAATATCAGCGTTTACTGTCCGATGCACTGTCCACGGCAGACAAAGCCCGATTACAGGCGGTTGTCCAAAAAGGGGCTAGCAAATGGCTCCAAGCCATCCCTTCCACAATCCTTGGCACTTTACTTGACCACGAAAGTTTTCGTCTGTGCATCGGCTTAAGGTTGGGAACAAGACTAACGGAGGAACACCGGTGTCCGTGCGGAGCACAAGTGGACATTTGGGGAACCCACGGGCTATCCTGCGACAAAGGCGAAGGACGTCAAAGCCGTCACAACGAGATTAACGAGATTACCGCCCGGGCCTTAAGGTCAGCTCTACTGCCATGCATTCGAGAGCCAACCGGCCTCCTGAGAAGCGACGGAAAGAAGCCTGACGGTCTCACCCTTATCCGTTTTGAAAGGGGAAAGGCGCTTATTTGGGATGCAACAGTCACCGACACGCTCGCCCCCTCGAACATGGAGGCTAGCGCATGAGCCGCTGGCTCCGCAACACGCAAGGCTGAACGTCTAAAGACCAACAAATACGTCCAGCTCACCAACGAGTTCCTTTTTGTGCCACTAGTATTGGAGACACTAGGGGGACCTGGCCCTGAGGCATGGTCACTTTTACAGAAGATTGGCAAACGAATTGAACTCACGACGGGGAACAAAAGAGTTTTCGACTTTCTACTCCAGCGGCTATCTCCGGCGGTTCAGCGCGGCAATGCGGCAGCAATTATGGGCACAATGAGGGGATGCCTCGAGGATAAGCTCGATTGGTAGCACCTTTCACAAGCCCAAGGGTAGTTAGATATTCATATTTCACTGTAACCACAAAATGAAATAAAACTATTTTGATTAAGTACCTCCCTACCTAACCAACATGATCTTTAAGCTCCACTTCTCACCCTGGTTTACCACATTTTAGGTTCAAACGTCTGCACTCAACGAGTCAACAAAATTCCTCAGAACTCCACAAACACACTGTTTTTGCCTCCTAGCAGACGACGCATTGCATCTAATATAAGCTGCTACACACCAGCTGTTCTCTGAGGCACACGAATTAACATAAACGTTAACAACAAGACGAAAAACTTAAAATGTCTCGACAGCCTCTTCTACGCATACGCAGTATGAATATCGCCGTCAAGCTAAGTCGACTCAAGACGAAATAGCTAAGTCGACTCAAAACGAAAAAGACTCCCGAGGCAGGCCTGCCTATTTTCTATAATAACGGGCATTTTCCAGAAGACTTAAACCGTCCAATTATTGGTGATCTCTTGCTAAAGGTGTGTCAGCGCTAACTATGTGGACTGCGGCTAAAAACTAAAAAAACAAGCGACAGATAAACTTAACTTTATTTTTATTTAAAAGGCAGTCTCCTCAAAGTTCCAAAGTTCTAGAAAACTTCGCATAGTTCCGCCGTACCGTTGCTGCTACCTACGACCCCGCTCACAAACAATGATCATTCCCATCATGCTAATGCATTGCGCCCTAAAATAGGTTACATTCACCTTCGACTACAAAACTATACATTAAACATGTTGTCCTTCCGTTTTTGTTAGTACCGCTATATTTTCTGGAAACTTTTCAACGGTAGCCTAGAATTAATAACATACTTTCCGAGAGGTTGTTTTTAATTTTTCTTGAATCGTCGTGAGACATATCTTCAATGCCCCGTACATGTAAAATGTCTTGCCTCAACGGTAGCCTAGTCTACCCTAGTGTACTGAGTGTTACCACATATATCCGGTTGACTATTATGAACGCTTCTCGCCCCTACCTGCCACAAAGGTTACGTACACCCTTTTTGGCGAAAGCTCTGCTGGCTAGCTCTAGGTAATGAAAAGAAAACGAGTATTTAAATCCCTCCTTATTGTCGTAAGCATGTATTAAGACTTCTAAAGTGCGCGTCGGCAACACTTGCCTTTGAGATGTACAGAGAGAAAACACTCATTAAAGACTAAGCACTCAATACTACACCATTTACAGCGGATGTTCTAGACTTATTTCGAGCCTATAGAAATAACAGATTTAATTTAACATGTATGGCTGAAAACTTTACCGATGTCCCAGCCTTTTATTCGCAGAGATAGAAAACATATTTGCACTTCAAGACAGCATGAGAAAGAGAGAGAGCGTTACATTGTGACGGGGTACGTAATAGGCTCCATCAGAAACCAATAGTAGTGATTTTTTGTATATAATATTGTATGTATTGTCTCCACGCGAACGTGTGATTACGGGTTCTCTAACCCAGGGTTAGCCCAGTTCAACAATGTGCCCCGAACAGACGCTGCATTTCCTCGTTGAATGTCGAGCGACAGACTCTGACGCAAGAATTCGGATGCTCCCGAGTCTCCTGTCGAAAGATTAAGGCTTCTACCTACGCGTTGGATCAGTTTGAGCGTAAGGGGGCCTGCAGTTCCCATAGTCTCGAGCGCCAACGGACAAAATTCGTGCCGATAATCCACACTGGAATATTTCCTGCATTTGTTAGCCTCAGCTAACCTGGAAGCATGACCTGCTTGGTCCGCACCTGCATCGACCATCGAAGGGGCTAATGAGTCGGTTACAGTTGCGTCCCAAACAAGCATGCGGCCACGCTCAAAGGGCGTCAAAGCCATGCCGTCAGGTCTTTTCCGTCATCCCTCGATAGACCTGGGGGCTCTAAAACACATGGGAAGCCGGCAGATCGAAGTGCGCGACTAAAGGTGTCATTTAGAGCGGAGTGACGTGCTCGTCGGCCTGCACTTAACGCGCATGACAGGCCATGATGGGCCAACGCGTCCACAAAATCACCACAACGACATCGGTGGGGCACGACTAGGTCAACACCAAGCCGCAGCCCTGCGCTTATGCGCAACAGAGTCCCAATTCGCGGACATGGTAAGGCGTGTAGCCAAGCCCCAGCCCCTTGACTACTAACAGCTCGAAGCATGGCTTTATCGCAACAGACGGTGCTCTATTAATGAAGTTTGCTAGTCGCTTTTCTTGTAGGGGGTTGTCCAATTGCTCCGGTTAGCCCTATCACATAACAACGACAATTCGTCGGTCAGTCTTTAGAGTTCACCGTTATAGGCGTCCCACCCATCACTGTCCAATAATGATTTAACCCTGTCCGCGGCCTGGGTCAATGACGACACGATTGCAGGACCTGTTGTCATGACCGCGCCCGGCAAACCTAGGCCGCCTAAAGAAACCGGGAGCATTACCTGTTCTCTTGCCGCAGCGGTCAGCTTAAGATTTAGTAAGATCTCTAAAATGTCTAAGCTAAGTCCATTAAAAGGCTGTAAGAGCTCTTGTGATAAAAACAGGTTACAACCTCTAAGCAGGTATGTTAACCTTGTGGCTGAAAAACCAAGATCTAAGAAGGAATAAGCCGCAGTGGGCCCCCAATTGGGGTAGTCTGCTTGCCGCAAAGTCAAGTTTGTCCCTTCGACCGTCTAATGCCTTTGCAATGCCTTCCGGCAATAAGGGGACACCTAGCCGCTCCAGATTAACCTTGTCCACTACACGACAGCCCGGAAGTAAGTCAAAAGGATTGGTTAAATCTAATGGCTCAACTTCGTTGTGAGCTGTGACATATACTTCACATTTAACCGGGTTTAATGTCAGACCGCTAATAGCACCAAATTCAATAACTTTCCGTATGTCGTCAAGTACGGTCGGGAGGTCCCCGCCCAGTATCCCGTCATCTAAGTACCAGGCATTAAGGGGGGACTGCAGTAAATCCACCAATTCCTTGATACACAAACAAAAAAGTGGGGGACCCAGGGGATCACCTTGCTGAAGACCTGTCTGCGATAGCATAGCGCTGTGGGGCATTACCAGGTGGGATGGTTCTGAACCATAGGCCAAGTTCGTCTGGTGAAACAGTAATGGTGCCAACGACTTGACGGCTCGAAGCAAATGGTCTCTCCGGACGCTATTGAAGGCGTTTCGGAAGTCCAGCTTGACCATCACCGTTGGCACTTTGCGCGATCGCAAAAATGCACGGGCACAGTGGACTACTACCTCTGTACCCCCCGAAGTAGCGAATCCTAGCTGGTGTTGGCCAGGAGTTGCTGAAATAGTTTCCCTATTATCGTAGCAACCGATTTTCAGCGCCAGTCTGCGAATAACTGAGGAGCAGGCGATTGGACGTAATGAGCCATCTTTTTTTTAATGCAAACCCATGCACCCCAAAGATGAGTGGTGAAAGACAAGACGGGGGCGAGCCCCATCTGAGTAGATCCACCACTTTAGCAATGGCGTCCGCTAGTCGACCGGCCGTGCTGCCCAGCGCACCAGACAACAAGTCCTGCAACAGACGGGGTCGTATGAAGTCTAAGCCGGCAGCTGAACTTCTGCTAAATGTCTTCATCGCACTCAGTATCTCTTCACGTGAGGTTGAAGAAGGCAGTGTGACTGCCGGCGGTGTGGGCATGGAGAGATCCGTAGGCGCATCGGGATGTTTGGAGCGAAGAGCTTCTGTATTTTCGTTGGCTAACATATCCTGGGAGCTTACCAATTTGGCAGCACCGGAGATGTCGCCTTCTGACAGCTTGACCTTCACTCGTCTGGGGAGGTCATTGTCGAGGTGGGATATTACTTTACGTCCTGATCCCTCGTGTGTCAGATCCCTGAGTCTTAATCCTGATGAAAAGTCGCGTAGGTTCTTCCTGACCAGTACAGACAGGGATTGCGCATCCTTCCTGGCTCGAGGGAGTCGCAACACGACTGGAGTGAAGGAGAACAAGGAGTACCAGGCGGAGAGGTCGTTATCCTTGGCGACATTTAGGAAGACCTTAGTAAGCTTCTCCGCTACAGTTGACCGCACAGATTTAGGTAAAACGCGTAACAGTTTGGCATGACGCATGTTTGCCTGGATGTCGATGAGTAGTGTGTTAACATCAAGGTCTTCTGCCAGAGTCTGGTGGGATGTGGACGGCCCGTTGACGGCATCGGCGTGTTTGACCGATATATGCCTGACAAGACCCCTCCTCGTGAAGATACCTCTACAAACAGGACATGTAGCCCTGTTGGGGTCACCGACAACAAGAGCATGATCGGCTTCTCTTCCGTTTGGATTCTCGTTATCTGGCATTATGATGTGAAGGCTTTGAGCTTCTCTGCAAGTGGAAGGAGGGCCAAGAGAGGTTTTAGGGCCTCTGCAATCGTCTTCAAAGTTGCCGCCAAATCAGGACTGATGTCCTCTAGCATCAGAGCGACGTCTGTTAAAGCGCCTCCAACATCTCTGCGCGGCGTCTTGGAATAGATCTTTCTCTTTGTGATAAATTTAGAAGCGCGCCGCGGCCGAACTTGGTGACTCCTATATGCCTTGGCTCGCTTCTGTTTGGGCTTTGGTAACGGTCGCGGATTAGGAAGAAGCAGCTGAGGCGAGGTGCTTTCTTGCGTGGGAGATATGCCCCTAAGAACTGCTGCGTAGGAAGCTTTGCTATTGTTAGAACAACCAGTTTGTGCGTTTTCTGCGACAGTTGTTGTGACATCAGGTCCTTCCGTAATCGATGCACTCGGGTGCGCTGCCTGAACTTGCTGAAGAACTCTGGCCTCCATGATAATTCTGTTGCGCTCAAGGAGGTAAGCCACACGCGGACAAGAAGGCGATCCGGCCGCGTGAGGGCCACCACAGTTTACACATTTCGATTGTTTGGTGAAACTGGACGCCAAATGATCAAATCCTCCACATTTCTTGCAGGCCTTGCGAAGAGTGCACCTGTCCGCTAGATGTCCCACTCGTTGACAATTGTAGCATAATTTTGGTTGCTCCGGCTCCAGTACGACTGAGTGGGTTTTGTACCCCAGGAAGACAGATACCGGCGGTTAGCGGTCAAACGTCAGTATCACTTTGCTGAGTGGGGTTTTACCAGCGTGATCTGTGCGGAATAAACGTCGGGCGTGCACCACACCGCAATCCGCTAGCTCTTCGCGTATCTCGTCGTCTGTAAATGCGACGTCGACGCCTTGAATTCTCGCCTTGAATGAGGTTAGAGCCGGGCAGGTTACCGTGACGGGTATCGACCCAATTGCAGAAAGTTGCGTAAGCTTTCTGGCCGCATTCTCTGAGTTTACCCATACGGATATAGCGGCCTTACTGCTTGATATCTTGCAGTCAGGGCAATTGGAATGAATAGCCTTACATAACCGCAGCAATGTGCCATCTGCGAACTCATTTGAAGCAGGATCCTCGTTCGCTTTTCTCCGGATGACTACTTTAAAAGCGTTGAGTAGACCGCTAGACGCATCGACTCTCAGTTTGTCCAACTGACGTTGCTCGCGAGATAAAGTCTTCTGCTCACGCTTTGACATCACCAGCGTAAATGGTTCGTCAGGTTCATTGCAAACCTGTAACTTTTTTCGCTTACACCGTGGCGCTGCACCTTCTTCTACAATCTCCGACGTTTCGGCGCCTCTACTGGAGTCGACTTTATTATTATTGTATGTATTTAGCATAAATAGCATTAAGTATTACTTTGCATTTGCGACAGAGTTTTGTCATATTATTATTATTATTGAAGGGAAACCTGTGTTCTTTACTTATGTGACAAATATAAAAGCAATACATGCATCATCCGAAATGTAAAAACAATACATGCATCATCAGAAATGTAAAAGCAATACATGCATCATTAGAAATGTAAAAGCAATACATGCATGTTATGCTGACGCTTAGTGGTGCTTGCAAAAACACGAAATCACTTGCATCTCCAGGAAGCCTCAGATTGGTGCCAGGAATTTATCTCCAGGAAGCCTCAGATTGGTGCCAAGAACACCAATTGACAATCAACATAGCCAAAACAAAAATACTACGATTTAGTAAAGGCGCTGCAGTACGCTGCTGATGACCGGTGCGTGGAGATAGGGGGAGTAAATGTTGAACTCGTTAATCACTTTGCTATCTAGGGATAACAGTAACCCCCGGCTGTCATTCAGCAGACAAATATGTAGAGGAAATGCGCAGCAAGGCTACGGCTGCCGTTATTCTAGTGGGAGACGTTACTGACATAGACCTAAAAATCGCGCTTAATTTATTTAGAAGAAAAATTGTTTCTATAGTAAGATACTGCCTTCCCGCAATTGCCTCTTATTTCACAATGCCGGACCTTAAAACATAAATAAAATAAAATCTTATTTCATAAAGCGCACGTTAGGCTTGCCAAAGAACGCATCGGCCACGCTCGCACTAGAACTATGATACGAACGCAGACTAGTAGAGAATTTAGTACTGGACAAGATACCATTCAGTACACAAACCCTAGAAACAGAGAATTTAGAGAAACCCGCAACATGGCATTTGTAATGGATCTCTATGTCGAGGATCCTGCTTTTTACAGCAATAAATGGAAACTGTCATCACAAAAAAATAGATCTATACATGGCATGGCTACCGCCACCTTATGTGCTTAAGAGGGAATTGTTATGAAACTGACGAATGCGTATGTAAAAATTGTGGCGAGTGCAATATCGGACGATACCACATACTCACTTGCTCGTTTATCAAAGCACCGTTACTACAAGCACGTGTTAACGATATTTTTAGCCTACAAAATAATATGTGAACTTTTGTAATACACTACCAATTTATGGTGAATGAACTTGAAACAACAAAATTCATTTACTTATATGATGGTCTCTTAAAATAACTTAGAAAGCAAAGCCGTACCAAGAAAACCAGACGAGATAGTGCAGTTCGAACTCTTGGCTAACGGTCATGAGCACATAGCATAAAGCACAGGGCTAGTTTATTGCCACTTTTAGAAACAACTGATAGAATGGGCCATTTGATTGACATCCTTAAGGCATAGTCGGACTAGCACACGCCTTCAAACGTCTGTTCCGCATATGCATTCACGCTCATTACTCAGCCAACATTGGACGTCCATGGGTTCGCGAGTCCATGGATACAAAAACACGGCTTCGTAAAACGAACCCAATAAATACAAACATGCGACACCAGGTGAGAATCGAACCCGTGAACTTATTATTTTTCTCCGGTCGCAAGGCGCACTCAAATGCGCTACGCTACCGGGATCGTTAGTTTAAGGGTTAACAGTGACTCATATACTAATGCCGAGTATACTTGTAAGATCGCCACATCAGACCCACTCCCTCTGTTGACCCTGGGACGCTGATTCCAGAAACTCTGATAAACCAGCTGAATTTCCGTCAAGCCTTACTGGGCCAAGCTCGGAACTTTTCGGATGCATTTGTATTAAGCAACAAGCTCCAAGGGGCAGGCGGTATTCGGCTGTCAACTAAACGACCCTCTAAACGGTTACTTACAAAGTCCTTACTGAATTTAGAAGAATTGAAGATCTGTTAAACCACTTACTAGCATTGACACTATTTTGCTTCATCGTAGACACATTTAGTCTTTGACATTGGACTTTTAGATCATATTTATACAGCAACAATAAAGTAGACGCCCGCATTTGAAAAACTTCCAATTGTCGCAGTCCCATAGAAATTCATTCTCGTAAAACGACTCTGACTTGGCCGGCGACTCCCTAAAGATTATGCATATGCTCATACAAGGGCCAAAACGATCATAAAGTCAACATCTAAGGGAGACTAAATCAAATAATATATGGTAAAAACTATGATGTACACAATAAAGGTATCCGACAGCAATCCAACGACGAAACCGAACGAGTAACCAACTAGCGGTTTAAGCTACGAATATTTCTCGCAGAACGGGCTCATCGGCTGAGTTGAGCCCTACCAACACAAAATATCATCCCAGGCAGTTCACCTGGTGAGTGGGCGGAGAAAAAGTACCCATTGAGTCTTCCACAAAAACCTTCATAGAAGCAAGGCTAGCCTGCGGGGGCTCGTCTTTTTTAAACAATTTGTAGGGGAGGGGGTGATTATTCTCTATCTCCTACGGGCTTTGAATCGCCGTGAGGCATAACGTCAATGCACCGAGGGCCGGACATGTTAAGATATCTAGGGTTTCCTTGTGATACTCTCAGCGGTATATATTTCATCATCTATTTTTAATGCGCATTGCTCAAAGAAATGTCGACCACCATCGTGGATCGAACCGGCGATAACCCGGTAGATGACGACCATGACTAGATAACCTGTTCCCTAAACCACGCCGCCACGCGGGGACCGTTCTAGGTGCCCGTTTCAACCTACGAGTAGGGGGGAATACGTACTTAGTGATACAAAACCAATCACTGGAGATGGCCAATGGTATACGCGCGTCATGCATTCTGAAACTTTTTATGGAGAAAAAAGCTAAGATTCTTGAATAGGATGTTTAGCTGCGACCAACTGCAGATTTTGTATTCGAATAATTGAATGTGTGTCGTATGGTAGCAATAAATCGTGCTCAGTTGCAACGTAGAGTTCACTTACCGATCATAGCAATTTGCATAGAATGTATATGCATAGTTGCGGTTGAACTGCAGCTGCCGAGAACGGGTAAGTAATAAATGGATTCTCTTAATAGCTGCAGGGAGACGTATCGCTAGAATGAAACTTGCCGGGCAGACAGAGTTTAACACGTTGGTCATAATTTATATATATATATAAGAACCTAGAATTTAAAGCATTTAATAACCGATGTCTTGATAAAGATATTCATTCTATGACGCTGAAATTATCATAATTTCATCTACCGAGCTTATATAAAATGGATAAAAAGTACCGTTATTATTTAAAATGCAAAGCGCATGACACGTATGCACTATGTTATATTTAAGAACATTTAATTTCAGAGCAGTAGCATGTTGATAACGAAGAACCTGTGAAATATAGATTGTAAAAGCTCTCCGCTAGAATTATCAATAGTGGCAAATTCGCCCGAATATTGCCGCAAGTTCTGAACCACCATGGCACCACAAATGCGATATTTAAAAAAGCACCGTGTTCTCACAAAATATTTCTGTTTCCATACCTACAAAATCTAATTAAGTTACAGCTACGGATCATTATAGCAGGCACCGTTTGCCGATTACAGATAACTAAACAACAAAAACTTGAGGTGTATTTTCTAATAAATTAATCTCTAGCCACGAGACTGATTTTCATGTTTGTGGCCTCATTTTTTTCCTGGGAGGCCTTGGGAATGCAGAGTGCACATGCTTCACTAGCGACTAGTGTGGGGCTCACAAACCCACTTAACCCGGAAATCTCCCCACCCTCCCAGGTTCGGTAATATTGGCGCTTCTTCGAAGCCGCGGAAGAGGCATCCCTGCCATTCCTTTTTAATTCAGCTATGTCTTCGTCTATCTTTCCGCATATTTACATGCATCCATATGGGGGCCTTATGCCGAATATACACCTTCCTGAAGGAGTGCGCCAAAAGTTTGAGGGCCTGGCTGCACTTCCTCTCCCACCTCCCTTGGCTCCTTGTTTTGACCAATCTTCCGAGGCTGCCGCGTGAACCTCTCCCGCCTAGCGATTTTCTTGGCCTTTTCGAGCGTCAAAATTGGGTCGAACAGAATAGGGCGGGCCCTCACAGCTGTGAAGCCCGTGCACCCTGCCTCGCAAATAAACTCGCAGTGTAGGACAGTGTGTTTCATGCCGTCCGCCTCCCCAAATTCACAGAAATATCTTGCTTCATTTTCCTGCCAGTAGGTCCCATGGCAGCATTTTAGACCACCTCCAGACCACTAAAAGAGGACTTTCATCGAGACCGCCCGGTACGCCCAACTAACCCTAATTGCTAGTCTCCGTTGGGACGACTTTAGTGCTCTCCTATTTTTTGCCGTCCGTAGTGCCATGTTTGCCCTGACGGGCGCCGCGTAGAGAGCCGATAATTAATAAAGCGTCAGATGACTGCGGCCCATTTACTTCGTCACCATCGATAAACCTTTGTTGGCTGTCTGTAGTGTCCTGTAGGGCCGCCTCATTCCGCGCCGTACTATCTGGGCCAAGTCATCCGCATCAACCAACAGCTCGACCCATTCTAGGTAGTTGTTGATGTCCAGCACCCCGTCGTAGACCAAGTTCCAACGAACGGGTCCCAAAATCGAACTTAGTGGTACCCCGGCAGTAACCCTGTATTCTTGCCTCTCTGCAACTAGACTTTGTTTATCCCAGTAGGATAAAATCATTCGGCAAAGATACGGGTATTTGCTTTCTTTCAGCGCGGTCTCATGGCCTGCCTGTTTCAGAGCCCTATCAAGAGCTCAAATGGTAAATGTTGTTTTTCGGACGTCAGATAAAGCTTCTCTGGTTTTGACTCCCTCGTTCAACTTATTAGTCAGAACGGTTTCCAGGATCTTCCCCAAGGTGTCGAGGAGATACGTAAGCCTATAAGCCAAGGCGCCGTCTTGTTTCCGGGCTTAGGAACTAGTGCAAGGCTTGCCTTCTTCTATAGCCTAGGAAACCTCCCTTCCCTAAGCAGTCCATTGGCCAAAGTCTGGAAGACCTTTGGCCATCTTTTAACAAAAAGCTTAGTCACTCTAGGGGGTACGTCATAGGGGCCAGGGGTTTTTCTAGGGGCCAGCCGTTCTTCAGCATCTCTTCTAGTGTTACCTCCGAAATATCCTCCAGGGCAACCGGAAGCTCCTCATTGCTTCCCCATTGATCTGTCGGAGAGAAAGCGGAGATTATCTCTAGTAGCACGTCTGGTGGGAGCTTCAAGGAAGTCGTTTGGAGCTTGGTCATGTCAATCACATCAAGCAGGCCTTATATGTCAGTGTTTTTCGCATCTATTAATGTTCTTCATGCTCGCGCCTTGCTTTTAGAGAGGAGTCCTCGCGGTCTCATTCAGGCGGCTTTGTACTGGACAAGTTAGACGTCTGCTTATCTCATGTCTGCCTCGTCCGGCCCGTCCTCATTCGGTCTCTTCTACCCAGCCAAGTCCGCGTCCTCGTGTAGATCCTTTGGAGCCAAATGCATGCCTTTTTTGCTTCGGCGATCTCTTCATTCCACCAGTACTTCCACGACTTTTGCCTCGGCGCAAAAGGCCTTCTCGCATGCCGCAATGAACATGGCAGAGAGCCGATTTTCGTTTACCTGGCTTTCCGTAAGCCGGCTATAGCCCTCATCCAATTCGGCCGTAAAGATCTTTTTATCAAGCGTTTGCATCTGCCAGCACTTTCTAGTGAATATCGTGCGTGAGTTGAGCATTGTGAGGCTTAAACAGATGTATTATATCTGTAATCACTATCATAGAAATCACCGATTTGCTGTCCAGTGTAATATCTAAAAATGTCCTCTTCTAAAAAAAGTGGCAGTCACTTTATTATTAAGTACTAGTAGACCCTGCTCAGCTATCCATTTCTGTGGAGAAAGCGCCCTCTCCAATGAGTGCCGGCTCCCCCATGCCGCGCTCGCGGGATCAAAGTCCCAGGTGATAACAAGTCCCTTGCCCTCTTGGCCGCGCGCGCTCACGGCAAGGTTTTCTAGGAACCCCTAAATTCCCCTATGCCCTTAGTAGATGAGAAAGAGCAGCTGTAGAAAACTGTCCCTCCATTTACTTTAACCCAGATGAACCCATGACCTGACCTACTCCCCCTAACTGCCAAGTTCTGTTCTGAGCCCGTCCACCATATCGCGGTGCCTGCCTCAGCATCGGATATCCATTCGTTCTTCCACCTGGTGATTGCTTCATTTGACTTGGGACCAGTGTCCTGCTTGCGTGCCGCTACTTCGAGCATATTATTTGCAGTCCTACAGCAATTCAGGTTCCCTTAGATGATCCTTAACATTTCAGGCGGACTTAAGACCCTCCCCTACGACCGTTCAATCGCATTCGCGGTCACGAAAATTTGCCATGCCCCTGCCCTTCAGCGTTTTCCCAATTTTTTGTTTTACTACTCCCGGGCTGTCTCTCTGTGGTGTTTCCTTGGATCCCATTTGGGGATGTTTATGACCTTCTAAACAAGCAAAATAATCCCGTTTAAAGTGACCGGCACCGACATAAGTTGCAATATAAGAAAATAGCTTCCAAACATGTTATTGCTTTGTGTGGATTTTAGCCTCTTTGAGCATGCTGTCGGGATGCAAACATAGTGAATATTGAGCAGTGACGGGGCATAACCCTATCTTTCCTGCGTATATCAAATAGTACGGATCTCAAAGAGATGTAGAACAGAATGGCGCCACTTGGGACACATCACATAAAACAATCGCATTACTGTACAAGGTAATCCTTGTATTTTATAACTATAAAACACACGTCAACAAACCTGCAGTCACCTCTTTTAACCTCCACAGAGCCGTTAAAGAATATATCCCGCTACAATTTAGCCAAATCGTGACTACTTATTTTGTAAAAATGGGTATATCTGCTTTGCGAAGAAACTAATATTTTGATATTGTATAAAAACAGTGCTTTATTTAAAAAAAATTGAATTTCCTATTTTGTTAGGATATCTTGTTCGGATAAATTAACTACATTTTGTTGTAAAATCCTTTCGTATTTCTTCAGCCGAATGCTAATATATATATATATATATATAATTATAGAGAGAGAGATTGCTCTGTTCGACACCATATCACCTAATCTCGTCCACGCTATTAGTGGGTACCCATACCATTAAATATATAGTATAAACTTGCAAACTTCCGGACATACTTGCATACATTCTAAATTTGTTAGCCTTAGCTAACTGCACACATAAGTGGTATGCACAGCCACCTGGCGCTGAGCACTAAGTCAATGCAGGCCATGATAAGCCAGTAACAGTTGCGCCCCGCGTTCTATTTCAAAATAAGTAAGGGTCAGTGCGCCTGATTTAGTGCCGTTGTTCCTGCAAAGACCGAGAGATTTAAGGATACAAGAAAAAACAGCAGGCTTTAAGTCAGTGGCTAAACGTGTCGTCTTTAACTTGTAAACTAGAAGAAGCAGCACCAATAGCAACTGTGACGAACGGACCGCTAAATGTTTCCGCTGTCTAATTCTCAACAGGTTTTCAAACCTCAACATGCTGTAATTAGCTTTATGACGCAGTATTTCCAATTGTAAATGCCACAATAGGTTGGATTTGTGTTTTTAGAGGTTTCGAAGAATGTCTTATGCGCTATCGGTACCAGTGATAATCGGCACCTAGTGTGGGACTCTCACCCCACTAAACCCCACCACCTTAAGCTTGAAACTGTATAGCTTTACTCCGACACCCTTAAGAGGAAAGTCGGATAAGGTGCTTCAATACCAGGAAATAGGCGCTCTCTTCTAAGGAATAAAATTACCGAACCGCCCCGATCACGAGCCCTGGCCAAGTGCTTTAGCGAGCTCCACCCTGCCTTCAAACAAACTGGCAGAACCTCATACAGTTTTTAAACAAGTGCAGTACCGAGTCTTCCGCAAGGAGCTGTGTTGGGGTCTCGCAGAATGTGATTTCACGAAAGAGGTGCAAAACTAGTGAAACTTATCAACGACGTTATTTTTTTGACGTTACGGACGCCGAGCACCACCGTAGTGATAAGCCCAACTTTCATCGACGGTCACAAATCTGCGCAAAAAGTCCGACAATGTTTTTCATTTCTTGGCCAAAATTTGGTGAGAACTGGAAACACGCACGCCTTTTTGCCCGTGACTGAAACGCGAACCCAATTTATTTTGAGCTTTTCATCTTCAAGTCGTCGTGCAGCATAGAGTGCACACTTTCCAAACTGAGCCCCAAGGTCTTCGCTATCTTCCTGGTGTTCACTTGTACGTCTCCATAGAGATAGAAAAGAGAAAGAAAGGAAAAATAGCGTTCTTAAAATAATGTTTTTACTCTAGGGCTAGTTAGAGGAAAGTACTGAAAATGTGACGAATATTTGTGGAACTGGTATACTATCGGTATTGCATTGAAAATATCGCGTTTTCTAGGTGGGACCCAGCGAAGGCGCGGTCGGTGGTCGCACAATAGGAAAATAACGGAAACCTTGGGGATCCGTTTGGGTAGGTAGGTGGCGGCGGTTAGTCATGGTTATCATATACCGGAGTGTCGCAGATTTGAGCCCTAATATCGATAAAATGTTATTTGAGCGATGCTCGATTGAGAGTAAATGATAAATCATACCGTTAAGAGTCAGAAACCATGCTGCCACAGGAACTGTTGGGGAAACCTTAGACGTCTCAACATGTCCGGCCCTCAGTGTAATAAAGAATTACCTCTAGATGAGTGCCAAATCCGTAGAAGCAGATGATAGTTTTGAATTAAAAACAACTTCCTAAAAAAGTTGCTGAACTGTAGTGTGCATTATATTCTGCACAACAAGTTAATGACAGAATTGCTCTAAACAAATTTAGTGTCGCGTCTGCTCAATCAAAGGCAAACAAACGCGCGTGGTTCCAAAATATAACCGACGATACAATCTCTTGATGATTATGCCAATAGATCAGGCTGTTGTTACGGTCCGCTGGCTTTGTCTCAATAAAATGTGCAGGGAAAGAAGAAAAAATACTCGATTGGGCAACTAGTCCCGTTATACGTTAAGAACAAGGGCAAATACCCCAGTTTTTACTGGGTAGACCAATACTTATATGTGCGTTGCGATGACATACTACCTAGCAAACATAAAATGCTGGAAAGTCCTTATTGAAAAAGAGAGCATTGAAAGATAACGGTAGCGGTCAAAATACTATTTATAGAATATCTAGGTGAATTTACGATTTCAGGCGGCCCTCCCCACTTTTATGGGCGGCCTTGGTCTCCCCTCGGCTCGATCCTTGGCGGGCCCGGCTGTGATTGCCTCGATGCATGCTACGTCGGAAAATGTCCAGTGCCTGCTTCTGCCGGCGGCTCGAGCAATGTTCGAGGCGGCTCGTGACGATATAGCGACTGGACTTCAAGCTTCATCGCCTGGTCCCGATAGACTTGCCTGTCAGAGGGCCTGGGCCGAGAAGGCCCGCGAAGCTTCGCTTAGTTCGCTGCTTGAAGAATGCGGTAATGACCAGGACAAGGCACGCCTTCTAGCTGTCGCTCGCCCAGGAGCAAGCGACTGGTCGCATGCACTACCCGCTGACTCACTGGGTACCCGCTTTGATGACCAATCCACCCGGATATGCGTTAACCTCAGATTGGGAGCTGATTTGGTTGAGCCACACAGATGCTCTTGTGGCGAGCCCGTCGGGCGACTCGCCAGACACAGCCTGTCTTGCGCTCACGCAGCGCCCAAGACACACTGCCATCAATGAAATACTTGCAAGATCGCTGCGGAGGGCGGGGATTCCCTGCGTAGGGCGGGGATTCCCTGCGTAGGGCAGGGATTCCCTGCGTAGGGCAGGGATTCCCTGGAACCACCTGGGCTTTCAAGAGACGACGATAAGCGCCCCGACGGTATGACTTTGATACCGTTCTATAAGGGTCGTTCCCTGGTGTGGGATGCGACGGTGACCGACTCTCTGACCCCTTCTCTTGTCAGTCCCGGCGCGTCTCGCCCGGGGACTGCCGTTTTGCGAGCTGAGACCTCAAAGATAAGAAAGTATGCAGACCGAAGTCGGGCGCACCACGTTTCGCCATTCGCGTTCAAGACGACGGGTGGCCCTGGGCCCCTCACGGTAACATTGATCTCTCGGGTTGGCGGCGCGTTACAGCAGGCGACGATGGATAAGAGGGCGCACGCCTTCTTCTCCCAGCGACTGTCCCTGAAGATCCAAAGAGGTAACGCGACCTCAGTGCTCGGACCTATGAGAGACTGGATAGACCCGGACCTTCGCGCCAGGGGGCGGGCAGGACTTCCTCACGGGCATGAGCGATAGAGCAACTACGGCGCGCAGAAGGAGCAACTAGGTCGACGAGCAGCAACGTCGTGAAGCATGGGAAACTATTTAAACTATATGTCACATAAACACCCAGGCTCTCTTTCAAACAACAATTAAAAATTAATTTACAATTTTTAATTACCGTTTCGACTCTAATTAAAAAAAATCAGGATGAACTCCCTAAGCCTTGCTCAAATACGAACAGAATTCCAGCGTTTTGAAATTTTAAATTTACAAATAAAATAGTTATTGACGGTTTCTTTAATCGCCTATCAATCAAATAACTTTTCCACGTCTTGAGAAGCAGGACCTTCGCCGCTTCATCATCATTATTGGCATGAACCTGCTACTTTTGACGAGAAAAATAACAGCTATATATTTTGCTTAGCTAATCTTTCGTGATATTTTTTTATGAAGGAGGGTTAAATACTTTTACGTACTATTGCTACGAGTAGAAAATTAGAAGATCCCACTTTCCATTCGAGCAGTGTGGGACTCGACCCCAGCGGATGGGTGGTAGCCCGCTGAGACCCATACCCACTGAACGCACCTCCCCCCTTAAGCTTCACTCTCTGATGGCCCAGATCTCCATAGAACAGTACTATGGGCCATCAGCAGAAGTCGAGAGTGCCACTCGGATCATTTGGCCGGGGTCACTCACGGGTTTCTCCAACGTTCGACGTGTTTTGTACTAACACCTGCGAAGCCGCATCATTCGGACTAACGTGATTTTCTAGTGCGGTAGACGGAAATCTTGCTCTCCTGAGCTTTCCCAGGGTTCCTTTCTCTTTCATTTTCTCCGTAGCCATAGCTGCTTCTAGCTTTCACCCAGAAGTCGTGCCGCACATGTAGTCTACGAACTCCTTAAGGGTTCCTTTCGGGGGATCTGGAATATTTGCTCCTCTTCCGTCTCCCTCATTGGTCTATTTGTTTCTGAGGTTTAGCAGCTCCGGCCAGCACGAGAGCAGAGTTTGTGCTAACGGTGCGATACGCCTGGATAATCCTGAGAGCCGCTACTCTCTAAGTGCTTCCAAGGAGCGATTGCTAAACCGGCTTCGTCCATCCATCTCCTCGTAGACTCTAGTGTTTTATTAGCATTAAGTGTCAATTCTTCTGCAGTCTTTGCCTGAACTGTGATAGCCAGATTATCCGCGTACGCGATCATCTCTACTCCTTGTGAAAGGTTATCCTGGCAGAGTACGCCATCGTACGCTAGGTTCCAGAGCAGGGGACCCAGGATCGAGCCCTGTGGAACTCCTGCTGCCATTGATAATTCCACTTCACCGTTGAAAACAGTTCGGTCCTCCAGGTATCCTGAGATGACCTTGACAAGATAATGTGGGACTTTTTTCCTTACTAGCGTGTCCAGTATTGTCCTCCACGGGAGGCTGTTAAAGGCGTTCCTGACATCTAGAAGTATTGCCAGGAACAGTTTTCTGGTGCATATGGTTGAACTATGTAAAAGGTCAGCCTTGTCCGTAACTCGATGGACAGCAGTGAGAACTGACCGCTTTTATCTGAATCCATATTGGGAGTCCGAAAGGAGTCCGTTTTCCTCTACAAAGGTCCTGAGCCTTTCTTCAATGATTGCCTCGTACCCTTTCGCCAGGGTATTCAGTAGGCAGATAGGCCTGAATCCTCCGTTGTCTTTGGGGATAAGAACAACTTCAGCTTATTTCCAGTTTGCAGGTATTGTTCCCTCTCTGGTCGCTGCAGTGAACACCTGTGCAACCAGATCTGGATACTCCTTAAATAGTACTTTGACTGCCAGGGACGGGATGCCGTCTGGTCCTGGAGCCTTTTCTGGCTTAAGTCTCGCCGCAGCCTTGAGTACCTCTGCTACCGATATCGCTGGGGGCTCGTCCCCTTCTCCTGTGGGTGCGTCTGGCGTGTTATATTGCTCCCTGTCAAAGCGAGCGTGTTTTGGGAAGTTTGTTCAAAGCCTGCCTTATTTGCTCCTTTGTGAGCACAGCCCTGGGCTTTCGTGCGTTACTCCTTTTTATTATCTTGTAGGGCTTCCCTCAAGGATCGCCATCAATTTCCTTGAGTAGGTTGCGCCATCTATTTGTCTTGCTATCAATAATTGCTTGCTTCAATGTGGCTCTACATTTTCGATAGTTAACCAAAGCTTGAGCTTCATCCTCTAGGGTCTTGTGTGGCTTTTTTAGTTTACGCCTTGCTCTGTTGCAGTCAAACCTCTTTTTTGCAATGGTCGTGTTCTACCAGTAGTTTGGCTGTAAGTTCGCTCGCTTTGGATGTATGGGCTTCGTAGCTCGAGCACATGCCGTTATTAGAGGCTCTTGCAGCTCCTCTGGGGTTTGGGGTAGTCCAGCGTCGGCGATTGCATTGCTGAGTTCTGCTCTAAAGGATTTCTCATCGGATATCCTATAGCGAGCTTTATTGCTTGTGGGTGGCCTGGGTGTCCGCGCCTTTACTGTGAACTCTATGCAGTAGTGGTCGCTGAGGTTTTCTTCTTCAGTGAGGACTTTCCAACCCGTTATTTTACGAGCCAGCGTGTCATCGCAAAGCGTTAAGTCAATATGAGAGTATTGGCCTGCCCTGTGAAAAGTAGGTACCTTGCCTTTGTTCTGTACGTATATGCCATGACTAGCTGCCCAATCGAGTAAGGTTCTTCCTCTTGTATCCGTTATTTTTTTATCCCCATGTTTCACTTGCTGCATTAAGGTCGCCCGTGAGTAGGGTTCCCAATCCTTTACTGGTGTCGCGTACTGAGTCTCCGAGTTCAGTAAGAAACCTTTCAAATTCCTCCTGTGAGCAGTTCGGGCTGATGTAGCATGAGTACAGTCTCCACTTGTTGGCTACGTCCACCCACACGTATTCTTCTCCTCTTCCGTGTTTGGTTATTGGTAGGGAGCCGGTGTTAATGATAGCAGCGCTAAGCGTTAGATCATTGTACCAACCTGCTCGTGTGCTTGCTCTACTTTTAGTTGGTTCACTGATAGAAACGAGGCTTGCGTTGCGTCTAGCTGCTATTTCCCCTAGCATGTCATGCGCTAGTCTGCTCCTATTACAGTTAACTTGAATTACATTGATCTCTATTTTTATTGGTTGGCAATGGTTTGTCTGTCCGTGTCTTGAAACCGAGCGGCTTCTCGAGCACCCTGTTTCGTCCATCCCTCTAAGTTTGTCTTGCTGCGGCGAGCGTCCTTCCTTAAAGCTTTTCTCTGCTCCGCAGTCAGTTGTTCTCCTTTTTCTGCTTGTAGGGAGATTTGCTGGTCGGTCTCTGTCTCCTAAGCGGCCGACTCAGTTTTGCCACCTCTATTAGCTTGTGCTGCCTGCTTGGCCGCATGTGTTGCTTGTTTCCGTTCCGTCAGAATTCGGAGGTAGCTGGGGCATGCAGTAGATCTGGCGCGGTGACCTACATTTCCACAAACGTAACACTTGGGGGCTTCGGCCTCGCAGTCTCGGGCGACTTGTCCGGCGTCGCCGCACCTGTAACATATCTGGTTTTCGGCTTTCCTGCATTCCCTGGTTGTGTGCTCTATGTCGTGGCAGTTATGGCAAGTTGGCAGGGTAATCCATTCCTCAGGCCTGCTATTGAAGCCACCTAACTTGAAGGTTTTCCTCGCCAAGAGCTTGCGCGCCTCCTGCTTTGGCAACGTTACTAGACATTGCCAGCTGCCCTTCTTGCTAGGTCGCGGAGCCTCTGTGCGCATATGAGTCGATTCGTGAAGATTCAGGGTCTTCCGGATCCCTGTCCTAATGGCCTCCGCGCTTATGAAAGGGTTAACATCGCGCAGGACAACCGTCATAGTAGGGCCAGTGACCACTCTAGTATCAACCTCACCCCCGGTACCTTGGCGTAGTACAGCAGCAAAAGTGGCGGAGCTGCCAGCCCTTTCCTCCGCTATCTTGAGGATAAGATCCCCGGTACGAATGGTTCTAACGGGGCCAATTCGCACACCATTTTTAGGCTTTCCGACTAGCGGACGGATCTTGTCAAGCATCTCGCTTGCCGAGGTTCCTTATTTCGCCTGGATTCTCACTGACATCATTTCAGTCTGCGCGTTCCGTGGGCCAGTAGTATCTACGTCTGGCTTGGGCCTTCGCTGTCCCTCGTTTGTGATGTCTGCCGAGCAGCCTACCTGCCTGTAGCAGGCCTCAGTGGCTCTTCGGAGCGATGTCCCAATCAACTCCTGGGATATTTAGAGAGCCACTGGTTCCAAGTTTGTCTTGTCGTGGCTCCTCTCAAGAATCTTGCAGAGTGTCCGCAGAAACCCTTGTGGAGAGACCTCTGGGCCTGTTACTCCGATCACCAGAGAGCGCGCTTTTCTACTAGGAGACGTCGGTTTGTCCTCGCCTGATTCCAGGTCGGTGCCAACTAGCTCCAGTTGTTCGTTGTTTGTTAGAGCGGCCACACTTCCCGCCCGAAGGGTGGACGCCGACTCAGCAAGTGGGAACTGGGTGGCGAGTTTTTTGAGGATAGCCCGGTCCTATTCTGACTCTCTTGTAATGAGCATTACCCGCATGGTTAGCGACGCTACAATGCTGATATTCGAAAAGCGAGCGGCTTTGAATGTGGCTTCCGGCCAGTCTTGTCGAATAAGTTGGGTAGCGTCCTCAAGCGACGGCAATTCTCAATGAGCTCAGCCGTTTGTAGATCTAGCTGCTCTTTATCTAGCTTTTTCTGGCACGTATTGCGTATAAGGTTTTTGAGCGTTAGAAACCTTTTTAAGTGAGCCGATTGCTGTACTTTTAGGTCCTCAACCTGTTTGGCCAGACCCTCTGCCTTTGCCTTCCATCTGTCAGCTAGCATCGTGATTCTTTGCACTTTACATATATATATAAAATTTCTATTTTCGTGTATTACAAAATGTATGTGGGGCACATATACGGAAGCTTAGCTAGGCCAATGGGCCTAGCGGGTGCGTATTGTGACTATCACGTGTACGCTTCGTCTAGGCTAGGCCGAGACCACTTTAGAAGAGTACCACGCACGGAGGCTGCGCTTCCACGTTGTATGTCAAGACCCAGACGTTGTTTAAAAAAGGACGACGATCTCCTATCACCGGTTGACATATTTAACATAGTGCCGACTTTGTGGATCAGCTGTCTGGTCTGAACACCAGGAGCACCCAAGGTCTCAAACGCGAAAGGCCAGAATTCGTGGGGATACCCGATTGATGAGTATTTTCTTAACTTGTTGGTCTCCGCAAGGTGGGCTGCATAGCCAGCTTCGGATGCGCCGCCACCGACCATAGAAGGTGCTAGGAAGTCGGTCACGGTTACATCCCAAACCAGCATTTTGCCTCGCTCGAATGGTGTAAGTGTCATCCCGTCTGGACGCCTGTCGTTCTCCACGCAGAGGCCCGGGGGTTCGAGGATGCACGGACGACCGCATGACCTAAGGGCTCTGCTGAAGATCTCATTGATAGCGGCATGTCGAGGGCGTCGGCCTGCGCTGATGATACACGATAGGCCGTGATGTCCCAGTTTGTCGACGGAGTGACCACATTGACACCGATGGGGGCTAACCAGGTCTGTGCCCAGTCGTAGGCCTACTGCTATGCGAATCGTCTCGTCATCAAGAAGGGTTCCTATGGGTGCACTAAGAAGCGCGTGTAGCCAGGCGCCTGAATCCTTGGCGGAAACGGCGTTTAGGCGAGCTCTGGTCGTGTCGTCGGCAGCTTTATTAAAGAGCCGTCGTTGTACTTCAGCGTGCAAAGGGGCACTCCAGTCACGTTGGGATAGTATGTTGTCAGGCCTGCCTCCGCACCGGGCCTAAAGGTTCTCCTGAAGCTGGGCTAAGCGGCTTCTAAACTGGCCGACTCCTGCTGTGTCTAAAAGGGGGTTGCCCTGTTTTCTGCGCTTAGCATAGATGAGACTATGGCCGGGCCGGCCAAGGTCTTCAAGTTCGGAACCCCGAGGCCTCCTTGAGAGACAGGCAGTAATGGTAGATGTGGTAAGTAGAGTCTCGAGGGTAGAGAGTGTCAACTCGTTGAAGCGCTTGCAAGTCGTCGGCCCATTTAGATAGGTCAGCTCCTCGAAGAAGGTGAATGAGTCTCAAGAAAGAGAAGGAAGACCTGAGTAAGAAGAGTCCCCGATGGGCTCCTAGAAGAGGATGGCGAGCGGCGGCTTTTTCTAGCTTTAATCTCCAGCGCTCAATTGCTGCTGTAAGCCCTTCGGGACAAAGTGGTACACCTAGTAGCTCCAGATCGTCCTTACCGGTCACCTTGCAGCCGGGCAGAAGTTCTCGGAGTAACTGTATATCTGGGAAAGCCTCGTCGGTAGAGCCTAGGATGCATACTTCACATTTGGCAGGGTTTAACTCCAGCCCAGATATTGCACCGAAGTTAAGGACCCGTCGAATGTCCTCCGCTACTGTATGAACGTTTCCTCCTAGTAGGCCATCGTCACGGTACCAGAGGTTCAGCGGGCTTTTAAAGGAATCTACCAGATCCTTGATACCCAGACAAAACAGAGGTGGTGCTAAGGGATCTCCCTGCTGCAGTCCGGTGGCGGACGAAATAACATGCTCAGGCAGGACCAGGTGGGAAGGATGCCGATATGCCAGCCCGCTTTGCACTTGTGCCGTCTGTTCGGCGCTGGCTTCCTTTAGTTGCCTGATAGAACTCACGTGCTCTGCTTCACTAGCTTTCTGTTTTAATTCAAGCTCCCATGTGCATTTGTCGAGGCGAGTGATCGCAGCCTTGATATCCGTTTAAGTAGTGGCATGTTTTTCTTTAAGCGCCGTAAGCTTGACCACCCTCAATAGCTCACTCAAACCCCCTGCACTATCCTGCAGGCCCTCTTCGGCGCGCGTTTTCTTTGCCGCTTTGGCCTTTTGGCTGGCCACGGTTCGACCTGTCACACATTGCGTAGCATCGTTTGGCGAAATCGCCTTTGCTGCCGCTCTCTTTCGTTGAGTCTGCGGCGTTGCAGCAGACATTATCTCCTTGTCCTCCGAGTCGTTGTTTGAGCCCGTGTCTTTCTCCGTCTCCGGTTCCGCTACCCTCTTCTCCAGCTCGTCTGGGTCTATTGTGAGAACAGCCGGGCCGGGGGACTGAGGCACACAGTCCGGACCCTTAAAAGGATCCATACCTTCTATTTTTGTGGTTTACGTATCTATATCTGCGCTGCTGTACTATGTGATGCTATACATATACATATATATATATATATATATATATATATTTATACACACTGCGGTGTACTAGACAGTACAATGTGGTACGGTCCTTATATAGTTCAATGTTATACTGCGCTAACTTATTTCAGTTGAAAAGTCGTTATTTCGTTCGAATTTGGATGGGCAGCGGACCGCTCGAAGCCTCCCAACCGCTACTCGAGTAGTTTCGTTTTCACTTCGTCTTGCAGAAGAAGTAACATTTAAGCTTCACAGCGGCCTAGCTCCACGCCGCTATGTCGCACGTCCACGCACAAAACACCAAAATGACCACTGAGTTTCACGGACCACTACAGTATATCACTCTCTGGGTTAATCTTCGTGCACTCACACGGGAAGCATGTTCTTTCGGAGCTTCGTAGTCCTAAGCCCGCATTCCTTGGCGCCAAACCTTTCACCTCAGCCTTTCACCTCAGAAATTCCACTAATGTTCACAATATCGAGGTTCAACCATTCACTGCAAGTCAGTGCACCTACCTGCTATCACAAAGTTCACTAATTCAGGCTAGTACTGGGATCCTAAGATCTTTTCCACAGACCTACAAAAAACACGTCCGCACTGTCCGATTTCGAAACCGGAAGTATCTTTCGTGATATGAGTCCCACACACATAATGTAATATATGTAAAATAAATTTTACTAAGCTTTATATATATATATATATATATATATATATATATATATATATATACAGTCCGTGAAAAAAGTATACAGCTGTTTTTTTATTTTTTGACGTGAAAAAAAAAATATATATATATATATATATATATGTCGCACATTTCGGCCAACTAGGGGTGTTAGGCAGGGAGATCCTCTGTCCCCCCTTTTACTTAATCTAGTTCTCGACGACAATCTTTCCAAATTAGACAAAACTAATATCGGGTATCAACTTACTGATGACTTCCGCCTTATGGGCTTAGCCTTTGCGGATGATCTCATTCTCCTAGCCTCCACGAAATCTACTCTCCAACGGCTCCTTAAAATTGCGGACACCCTATTGTAATCCCAAGGCCTTAAAATTAATACTAATAAAAGCTTTACTATCTCCCACCTATTTAGTAAGAAAGAAGGTTTTATTAATACCGTACCAGAATTTAACGTTGGAGATCGGCAATTGCCAGCTAAAGGTATGAGCGATCGATGGAGATATCTGGAAGTCGACTTTGACAGCAATGGCAGACTTGACTCCTCCAAGGATATGCTCCTTAATTTACTCAACAGACTCACGATAGCTCTTCTTAAACCCCACCAAAGACTCATATTTTTGAAAGACTTTCTCATTCCCCGCCTCCTATATAAACTGGTTTCTGGTCTCAGACAATCTCACGCACTCCTTAGCGATCTAGATAAAGAGATCAGAAAGGTTGTTAAGTCGAAATAGCTTAAGCTCGAAAACTCGGTGCCGAACGCCTACTTGTACACGCACACAGGACACGGCGGTCTGGACATCCCCTGCCTCCAAACATAAACACCCCAGACTCCACCTCTCCCGTCTGATAGCACTACAACACTCCCCGCACCCTCTCTCAACAACTACACAACACGTTCGATGCTGATTTTAAAATAGCACACGAAATGCCTTTTGTACATTACTGGATTAAGCGTATGGCCTACCTATCTGGTAAGGAGTATTTAAACCTACTAAAGCTCAGGATTAACGCACTACTAACGCGTAACAGATTGGCCAGGGGACGCCCGGGCTACAACAAACGTTGTAGGCGGGACGTCCCCTGGCCAAACGTTGCGGCAGGACAAGATCACCAAATATGACCTCGAGTTCCTAAAAGGGGCGCTCTCCGATCCGCAAAAACCTCGCAGATTCGGATCCATCACTATCTTTATGAGTGGTGTATGGGACTCCAAATCTGCGAGTACGCTCTTGGGGCTCGGCGTCACGAAGAGAGATCTTATGGATCTTACCGTCTTAACGTTGCAAGGAACTTTGAGGATATATCGCTCGCACCGGGTCCATAAGAGCGGGGGCTACCATCAAGCAAGAACACGGACAGCTGATTCTTAACCTCACGTGATACCTTTTTGCCACCGTTTTTATTAGGGCGAGCACTGCCGAGTGTGCTAACGTATTGTAAATGAATAATTAATCACCATAATATTTTCTATATTATATTCTTGCTTTTACCTAGAA
Organism: Dermanyssus gallinae; assembly: GCA_003439945.1. NCBI lineage: Eukaryota > Metazoa > Arthropoda > Arachnida > Mesostigmata > Dermanyssidae > Dermanyssus > Dermanyssus gallinae. The sequence goes on from QVRM01001006.1 coordinate 35,459, forward strand.
TGATGAGTTTGTACGTCGTCGTGTTCAGCAACTCACGCGTCTGTTTATTTGTTGTATCCGCTGTCTTTTCCGCTTCAATCACCGCTTTACGCCGAGACTACGCGCAGGCCCGTTGCACCGTGTTCCGGGTAATTCTTTAAATGCTGACAAAATAGCAGTGCGTAGTGATAAAGAGTTAGCGTTTGGAGACTTGTTAGCTTTGTTCAAATATGCCCCACTCAAAGAACTCTAGAGGATCTAAATCTGGACTGTTTGGTAGCCAAAACTGTTTTGGCCAGAACTTGTCGCCACACTGGTTTTGTACTGAATGCAGGGGATACCAAAATAATCACTGTTGATGTTTGGTATTATTGTGTTTGCCAGATGACAACTGACGCAATCACAATGGCTTGAGCATGGACGCGCCGGCAGAAGCATGGACGAAATAATTTCCTCCTTTAACTATTTGAGAAGTTGATTGTTTGTTGTAAAGCCATGGATTTATCGCATGTCGAATAAAAGGTCGTAAGTATTTTAGCAAAACGGTGCGGCGCGCCCGCTAACACTAGCCATTTAGTGCAAAATTGGTCGGACGATCTATTGGACATGTTCTGATCGAAACAGTCTTGACTATCCAACAGTATTATCTTAATTTAACTGGCACGTGTATATATATATAGTTTTTATCGTGTCGACAATTTTGAGGTTGTCTAATGTTAACTTGGAAGATATAGGTCTGAGGCAATATGTTACTGTGGCAAGTATTTTGAGCTTACATTTATACAAACTTCATTTATTATTGAATGTTATGGGTACAGGGAAATGTGAATAACTAACTGCACTTAGGCTTGTGAACAGTTCTACCAGTCGAGCTTGTCCTCGAGGCAGCCCCTCATTGTGCCCATAATTGCTGCCGCATCACCGCGCTGAACCGCCAGAGATAGTCGCTAAAGTAGAAAGTCAAAAGCTATTTTGTCCCCTGTCGCCTATTCGATTCGTTTGCCAATCTTCTTTAGGAGCGACCATGCCTCACGACCAGGCCCCCCCCCCGAGTGTCTCAAACACTATCGGCACGAAAATAAACTGAGTTTAAATATACTGAATGCTCTCCTAAGGTCAATTTGTCGGAGATCCTTCAACACCATGGTTAAGGAAACTGCCTTCACTCTAGTTTCTTCAACACGCCTAGTAAAACACATTTTGGGTGTCAGTGTTACACCCAAGTATCTAAAGTTATTGACCAAATCTAGTGCATGCCCACTTATCTTTATGTCATAGTCACCTTGAGCATATGCTCCTCCTCTGCTAATGCGCATCACTTTTGTTTTTGACACGTTGATGTTCAGCTTGTTTTTGGAATACCATCATGCAGTCTCATTCAAATAAAATTGAAGGTGCTGTCTCGATTTTCCCATAATAACTAAGTCATCTGCGTAAAATACGTGGGGAGCTTTTACTTCTCGGAGGCACTTTGCAAGACCAGCTGCGTACAGTATAAATAAAAATGGGCTAGCTGTATCACCCTGTGGCACGCCAATTGTTTGAAAGACCTCCTTGGCAATTGCGTGACCTCCGTTTAAAATTGTGATACGTTGGCCGGCTAAAATATATCGGAAAAGGTTATATATTCGGCCTTTAATATTAAAATCTTCGCGGAGAGTGAGTAAAAGCCGATCTCTCGGGACTGCATCAAGGGCTGATTTAAAATCAATAAAATCTGGGTAAGTCACATCTTGTTTTCGAGGTTCTAGGTGTTCTATTCCATCTGTAAGTGCTTTTTCAGCGGAACGCCCTGGAAGAAATAAGTTTTGCTCTGCCGATAAATCTTTAAAACGTTCTAGAAAGAGCCATTTGGCAAGAAGCGATGTAAGAATCTTGTACACTACGCTGTTTAGTGCTATAGCGCGGTAGTTTTGAGCTTTGTAGTCTCACCCTTTCCCTTAAAAAATGTGCAAAAGACTTTTTTCCACTGGTTTGGGATTGCGCCTTGCCTAAAACAGGTATTGTACATCACTGTAAGGGCAGGGACTTAAAATCGCAGCTTTAGGATGGCTGAAATCGCAGCTTTAAGATGTTCGTAAACAATCTGGTCAGGTCCGGCAGACTTTCCATTCTTTCTTGTCATGATACCATGAAGGACCTCTTCTTGTGTGAAGTCATTCCACGGTCCATCGCTCTCATGTTCTTCTCTTTCCGGCAAGACACAGTTGCGGGTAAATATTCCCATAAAGCATTCTAGCCATTCATTGTCGTTAATAAGTGGGGTTGGGTCTTTGAGGCGTTGTGGAAAAAGAATCCGAGGTCGGCAGAGACTTTCCCGGATTTTGCGGAGTCGCATATCGGTTTCTTATTGGGCACGCTTTATCCTAAGCAGGTTTTTATACTTGTGCGTTAAATTAGCAAGATGGGCTAGATTCTTACTGCTGTTTCCCTTATATTGACTTATTATTCATTTGGTAGTGCGGCATTCTTGGTCAAACCAGGTTTTGCGCTTACACCTAGTGGTTTGACAGCAAAATTAATAAACATCAGCAAATATATATATATATATATATATATATATATGCGCAAATATTCTGCTTGGTCGAACTACGATTCTAGCGAAGTGTCACAGAGATCTGGTTATAATGTATTTCATAATGTTCCAATTGCCGCGTTGAAATTAATCCTTTTGAGACAATCGCGGTTTCGGATATTAGTGCGGGAATAACCGAAAAAAAACATTTGAAGAATTGAGTGGGAATTTTAGCCACCCAAGCAGAAAAACCGGATTGACTGCTGAGGTACAGGTTAGAAGACGATTGAGCTGAATCCTAAACTGCATCGACGACATGGTTCGTATATACCTCTGATCGGTTAACCTTTTCGAGAACTTTTGAAGCCGAACACTACGTTGCCAGGCGAAGAACATGCTTTTGCACGGAATAAAAAGAGCATTGCAGCTCCTTTCTTACCAAAGTACAGATACCAACAAACATGCGTCGCTTGTTTTCCGCTAGTGAACATTTGACATGCCGGATATACGGCCAGCAATTCTTGATATGTATATATATATATATATATATATATATATATATATATATATATATATATATATATATATATATATATATATATATATATATATATGGTGCATACGGGTTGGTTCCGGTCAGCCCTATACAGCACTTGAAATATATTCATATACTTGCATAACGACCGGCGACTCCTCAAAGTTGAACATACATCCCAGTTCTGGTAGGCCACCAAAGGGCATACCAACGCTCGACCTATCCCCCGCCCCACGACCAGAAGGCCCTCCCTACGCTCTCTGATGAATTAGATTCATAAAATATACCAAAGAGCATGCTCTGCGAGAAGCCCTAAAGAACGAAGTTAAACTGGCCCGGACACACGAACATATCCTTACGCTTCATTCGAATGTTGTCATTTAAGTGGTGCAGTCGGCTTTTATCGAGCTCTGTGCAAAGGTGTGATTTGGTGAATTTTCTGAACTCGTCCAGTGCTGTTTTTCGTTGAGAAACGGCTTCTACATAGTTGGTTGCTGTGATCTCTTCGCAAGGGCCAGGCAGGCAGACGCATGAAACTTCGTACACACCTGAGTACACAGTCGACAAATGCACTTGGTGTACTTCTCGTGGAAGCTCGTGTTTGAACAGACCAGGTTATGATAGCCACGAACTATGTATCTGGTATAGACGCGGCGATTGTCACATGCAAGACCAGACCAGAGGTGAGAGACACTGAAAATATCCAGGTCTCCAACCTCTCGTCGGACTTGTTCAACTTTATTTTCCTTTTTCGAGATACAGCTCTCGAATGGTACTGGTAGGACAGCAGCGTCCGTTAGCAGCGCGGGCATATACAGCGTCTATTGGTGGCAATGCTGAAGCAAACTAAGTGTATGACGCTAAATAGAGGATGCTGCCACACAAGTTGCGAAGACGCGGGACGTCACTAAATGCGCGGGCAATATCTGTGATATATAAAGAGGCATGACAATAAATGAGCCAGTCGTCGTTGGTGCGAGTCATGCAGAGGACGTGTGTTGCTTAAGCGAAAGACTAGCGACCTCGTAACGGTCGCGGTCCGGTCGTTAGCGTGGTGGATACTACAGTACTGTACGCGGCGTCTTCAACCTCAATCGAATTATCTCAACAACCGGTGCACAGCGGCTCCTTGCCCGCATTGGCAGGCAATGTACTCGCTTCATGTACATTGTGACACACTTTTCAAGCAAACCAAAGTTTGCCCAAGTGAGGTGTTCCCATACTCTGTCAAGATCATACATCAGCGCTGGAACAATCTTGAGGTAGAAAAAAGCCACCGTCGAGACGGACAGTCGCCGGACATCGCCTAACTCTTTATAAAGAAAGATTAGGGCTATGAGCACTTACTCGACAATGTGAGCAGTGAAGGTCGTCCCAGTATAATGAAGCCGAAGCCCCAGATACCGGAAAGAGTTGACGAATTCCAAGGATTGGCCGCCACAACGTATAACGTCTTTAGCAGCCAATCGACCTCCTCTTCTGAATTTCATAGCCTTGGTCTTCATGGCATTTATTAAGAGTCCCCTTGAGACAAGGAACACCTCCGCCAGAAAAGTGATGGCACCCAGGTCGTGATGAGCGACCACTATGTCATGCACGTACATCACAACTGTAGCCTTCTGTTACTCCTGTAGATATAATCGACAAAATAGCCAAGCAGAAGAGTGAAGGAGACGCAGCTCAATGGATCGCCTTGCGGGGTTCCCTCATTTTGCTTTGCCTACAACACGTCCTGCTCATTCTGTGCCAGTAAGGTGTCCTCATCAAAAATATCGAAATTACGCTCAGAAGAGAGCCACCAACCCCTGCGTGTCAGAATGACTTCACCAAGAGATCTCAAGGTGTTTTGTAGAAAGCTTTGACGCAGTCTATAAAGGCTGCATACAAATGCCCTCCGGGTTTTGCCACAGCTCGCTCTATCTCTGACTGAAGCACATGGATTGCATGACGCGTTCGTCGACCCCCTTCGAAAGCCGAATTGCTCAGGCGGGAGGGTCTGGTCGACAACTCGATCCGTTTCATAATCAATTTGAAGAAGTTCTTTTTCAGCGTCCTTTCAGATGCTATACCGCGGTATACAATTGGATCTCATCTGTCATCACCATGTTTATCCTTAAATAAAAAAGAAAGCCTGGCGATATGCCAGGCTCCTGGCATTTGTCGTCTTTTCACGATCTCGTTGAAGCAGCGCGAGTACCACAGATGGTTTTGCCAAAAGTGGCTTAGACTGCACCCAGTGCTCCCAGTACACGGTACACCTGATCTGGCCCCGCACTCTTTCCTCTCGGAAGAGAGTGCAGAACCTGACTTACTTCTTCTACCTCAAAAGGCAGATTTATAGTATCCTGCTCTAATGTGAGCGGGTGCTCAATCATTGGAGTCAGGCGTACCGTCTCGCAGATATATAGAAGACCGGTCAGGTGACTCGTTACCTGTTCGTCGCTGAGCAGGAGGTTCGCCCCTTCGAGACCGTACAACGTAGACTGAAGTATTAGGTTCTGTTTAACAGGCAGATCGGGCGGTGTGTCCCGTTGCCTTTGATTAGTAGTACTACCCCGGCGAACTTCCAGCTCTCAGGAAGCTTACCCGTAAGAAATATCTTTGTGATATTCTCGCCACAAGTGACGAATACTCTCCGTAGAGGAATTTCACCGCTCCTGGCGGTATTCCATCTAAGCCAGGCCCCCTTCCAAGCTTAATCCTGTCTGCCGCAGCTAAAATTTTGCCCGTAGTGACCTCGGGGGCGTCGCCGTCCGGTAGAGTCTCAAATGCTGTTCGATCAAAATGCGGGTGCTGTGGGAAACCATTGTTTAAGGTCACTATGTTCTCTCTGGCCAACCATTCCATAACAGCTTGCCGCCTGCTATTGGTTTTCTTCGAACCCCACACAGGCAAAGCAGCGTTGAAGTCACCGATAAAGATAACTAGCGGCTCCAAGCTGGCCCGCGCCGACATTGTGACGTCCTCAAGTAGATCCTGCAGGTCCACTAGTGTACAATTGAAGCTACTATAACAGGAATAGATGCGACCTAGACCTTTAAGTTCAACCCAGGAGAATCCTCTGCCGCTTCATTTTTTAACTCCTTTATAATTCTGACTACTTTTACTCTCTACGATGCGGCTGGTTCCTTCGTCGTCAACTGTCCATATATGCACCTTGCGCTTGGCAAGGGAGATATTGGGCTCGCTCAGAAGGCATAAGTTTGCCCTACGGCGTCCACCAATCGTTTCAAGCATATGATAGACTTGCTACGGCTGCAGTTTAGCTGCAAAATGCTGATGTAGTCCTGTTTACTGGCCATCATTTTTCGTGGCTTCGACGTCTAGCATTGCGTACCGGAAGAGCTATGGGCACGCTTTAGGCGTCCACGTTTATGTCCGATACTTCTTCTTGCGCCGCTGCTCCTGTCGGCGTTTCCTGCGCAGGCACCTGCCTAGCCTCTTCTGCCATCGTCGCCGCTCTAGCCACCTGCTTAAGAGGGGAGGAGAGACTGCGCCCCTTTAGGGTCCATTCCCTGTAGACGGGACACGTGATAGACTATGCTCCGTGTTCCTTTACTTCGCACGTATAGCAAGCCTCTTCATTCTCGCAGTTCTTGGCAATGTGGTTCACCTGTCCGCACTTGTGGCAAACCTAACTATTTCACCTCTATCTCATGCTTCTTGATATCGAGCCTCTGCTGAAGCCCCAGGACATCCGCATACGAGGCTGTCTTTCTCAGAACGATTGAAGTGGTAGTCTTCTCCTCCTTACCCTATTTTCTCTTCTTCCTCGTGTCACTGCCGTTCTGGTCGTCGACTATAATTACCTTGCGTCCATTCTTGCTGGTAATTAGCCCGAGGTGAATCCCAAATTGTCGGGCAAGGCATTCAAGCAGTTTAGGGGCAGTATGGTACCTGCTTTCCTGCTCGGTAGTCAAGTAACAGGGAACCGGGCTGTTACCTTGCTCGGCCCCACTTAAAATCATTACCTTATTAGTTTTATGCAGAAGGCTCTTAAGAAGAGCATTTTCTTTAGCTAGGTCATGCTCTTTGAGGAGGCGGAGAGCAATTACTGCCCGTGTACTCACTTCATCTTCATCACGCCTTTTGGTGACATAACGAGTCACGATCTCGCCGACCTTTTGAGGCCACTGAGCTGCACCGACATGTTGTCCCACGTCACAGTATCGTTCTTCGAGTCCTCCCGAACTACTAGTAGTCGCATCGGACTCTCTTTAACGATACTGGACTTGTGCAACTTGGTGTGTGTGTGTGCACCTGCTCAGGCCAGTTGGTCTTCACAAGCGACAAATCCTCTTCCGAGTTACAGCCAAAAATAATTTTATTGCTTTCATTGACAGGTTTTTTTTTATCAGGACTATTGCAACCTAGCAAGAGAAATGGGTGTAGGTTAAACCCGGGTTGACCAGAAATATGTGAAGATGAGTCTGATATCGGACCTTAAGACATGTCACAGGAGTGTTCCAATAACACATGTGTGCTGCGTGGGTCTGGGGTTGCGGGCGGCCTGGAACACACTATCCTACACTGTGAGTCTACACATGACTGAGATAAATGAGAATGTCTTTAAAAAATTGAAGAGTCTATTTGAGTTATGGCAAACAAGGATAAGACAAATAGGGATGTTATATCTCATTCAAGTAAATATAAACGTTGTTAGCTAATCTATAAGAATAATTAGTCAATAGGATTTTCTTTTAGATTTTTGCTTTTTTTTTCTTTTTTTCCGTAAGGCCTGTGTACGGTTGTTTCATGTCATGGCTAATTTTTAATCCACTCCGGCATTTACCTTGTCTAAATTGGAAACCATGCAAACCAATTTAGGAGTGGCCGGTCTGGGTCTCAAACCTCGCGTCTCAAGTCCTCGCGAATGCAAGGCAAAGGCTTTGCCACTAAGCCATCTTGCTCGGTATTGATTGATAATTAAAAGCCAAGTTAGCTTAATTAACATGCATGCATTCCAGGCAGTTTAAGCTTTATGGTATCTACAGTGCAAGCCTAACGGATACGTGTTTCTAATTTTTTATACGAGATTTTTTAGTCCAGACGCCTATAGCCCATTCAAATGCAGCGTCGGTTTCAGGTCGCTGCATTTAGAGCATAACTAATTGGGCTTGTCGCAACCCTATTCTAGACCTTTCTCTAGTAAGTACATTTGTTTAAATTACAAATACCTGTACGTACTAAGCGGACGTCAAGCCATAAAACGCACGGAAGTAAATATGAGGCACTGTCTTTCGATATCTTTAATTCCTCGGACATTAGCGATAAACTGATTGTTTTTCCATGGAATCTTTGGTGGCCAGATGGCACAGTGAGGAGAAACAGTGATACGCTTTGATTAGTTTTAGAGTGTATTCTTAATCATGTAGTAGAAAGTCTCTTATTTAACTAAAAAAACAATATTTAAAAAACACTATTGACCAGCATCATCGGTTACCATACCCTACAGGAACCTAAGAATAAGAGTCCCATCTCATTCTTAGGTCACTTGCGGTAAGTCGTTTATCTCTGTTGCAATTGGTTGGCAATGTAGGCAGTTGGTTATATCAATCGATAACTTAAAGAGTTATATTCTATACTTAAGAACGAGAACACGAGAAAACTACAGAAATGTTTAGTCTAGCGGACGTTTCAATCGATTCGCATGGTGAATTCGGTTATTGCCATCACAATCATTGGGGCAAACGATTTAAATTTTAAATTCAAACGACCAAGTTTGGATTGGTGGGTTTGAGATTCGTCTTAAATATCAACATTCATATATAAACAGTACGAGCTATAAGGCGCTTGCGTGTCTCAAATAGATGTGTGTCAGCTTACGAATGATGGACAAGTAGGTAGAAAACCTGCACAACCCGTAGCATCTTGCTTCTACTGTAACTCGAATATCCGGAGACTGGGACTGGCATTTTTCTCACCTCGCACGTGAATTAGGTGTTTAAAGAAGAAGACCACCGATGAGAGCAGATGTTACGAGCAGACAAAGACAGGCCGCCAACGCTGACCAACGGACAACGCTACCTTGCCTGAGTATGTGCACCAACTTGTCCCTGTCCGACGGTCGATTCGCCTAAGGAGTATCCACAATAAATATATGTGTATATTACCGCGTAGTTCGTTTAAAAAACGAAACATTTTGAGTAGAATAAAGAGAAAATTCGAAGGTGATAGGAAAATTATGAATGTTTGTTATTTCGACGTGATTGATTGGACATCAATTTACAAATTGGGAATAGTGAATATGTCAAGCAGAAAGTTTGTTAAGAAAATCTAAATCCTGTGATATCAGGAGGCTTCTGAAGCCTATTTTATAAGACTACATTAATGTTAAGCTAATGCTAATTTATTTCGTGATATCAAGTAACTAAGGTTCAGCGGTAAAGAAGTAGGAAGTACATACATACATACAGTTAAAGTTTTGTCTTGCCTTATGAAGCCTATTGTTCGTGTCATGTCTGCAATCCTTTATTAATAAATCATTTACTATATTAGAAAGGCCACCGGCCATTAGAACACACTGCATCGATGGCAAGGAATTAGTTGCACGCGTTTAAATATGTGAGCATCTTCCGAACGGTTCGAGCAGCATCAACTATTTTGGGGATCGGTTCGTTAGATGGTTTAAATAAAAGTCGTATGTCTAATCGGGCAATCGTGGCGGAATTTTATTGCAGAAACCAACAACGCAAATATCCTATGCACATAGTTTTTCATTCATCAGTACACAATGCACGGTTTTGCGACTCAAATCAACAATTGTGTACACTCTCCTAAGTTTGCTGCTCAAAAGATGTTGTGAGCTGGTCTAGCTTTTTAACTTAAGGCGAACAAAAAATAAACGCAAGTCCGATTTCTTCAAGATTATCAATTTTGCAATCTCTTAAACTTGTGTTTAATGGTCAGTGCTCGTTTGTTTGAAAAAAAACGTGTTACTTATAAACAATTTAATTATTACAAAAGTAACACGAGTAGAACGTTTGATAAAGTAAGACTATTTTTAACTGTAGGAAAGCACTTGCTTCTGGAATCTTTATTAAAAAAGTTAGGTGATTTGACCACCACGGAATCCTTATTTTTAGCAAAACCAAATGTATTTCTATAAAATGGGCAGTATTCGCAATTTTCCTAATTTCAGCTGCTTTTCGCCTGGTAGCTAACGTTTGATAACAAACAGAATTATGTTCAGTTTATTCATCGAGCATCTATTACTACCAGAACGTTAATCAATTTTCAATACGAGCAATCGATTTGATTAAGTAGCTTAGCTCTGGTCAAAAACTTACAATATATACTAACCAATCGTGCTAAAAAAATTATACACGTGGACATCACCTTATTTTGTTCTAATAATTTAAAACTGAAATAACCTGCAAATCTTGAGAAGAATCTCCTTATATGTCACGCTAAGGTTGAGCTTGAGACTTTGAGTGTAACAAGTCAAAGAATTTATATTAATACTACATGGCACTAATAGTGTCTAATATACAACTATCAATAGATATACTTAATTTGAAAATACTTAATCACCCTTTGTTAGCAATTGACGTTAATTTGATTGTGTGCTCAGAATGCACTGCCACATAAAGATACGTATTGGGTTCTTGATTTCTATGGTCTATATGTAGTATTTTTATTTGGACTCCCTCAAGCCCGGAATTTTATGGCAGTATTTCAACACCTGCAGACAAGGAGGTGCGTCGGAGGCCTATGTCTACTAGCAAACTTAATTCATATGAAGCCCGAATGGCCTCAAATTTATGAAGCATACACTAAAGGCATTGCATTTAACGTAATAAAAAAGAAAATATTCAAAGTGATTTAATACACAGTAGCAGTACATCTCACTTTGTACTAAAGAACTGAGTTTTACCAGATAGAAATTAGGAAAGCACATACGTCTTCCGTCCAGAAGACTGGGAGGATTACTTTTGGCACCGGCTCTGTCGTCAAGGGCACCAGCCTCATATTCACTTGAACCCGCACTCTCATGTCAACTGCAAAACCGGATGCCTGAAACAGGCGGACAATTAGCAATTCGTTTAGTATTCGATATGTTACAATACAGTAACAGAACTTTACAATAATTTCCAATAAATTGTAGAATATATAAATTTAGATATCTATAAGATAAATAGTTAAGATAACTGCTCTCAAAGATTTGACATTCGACGAAATCAGGCACATAGTGAATGCGCCGCATGGATCAATTAAGTCGCATATAATTAGCTGTAGATACGTAAAAGCCCAATGCGTCGTATATCACCATGACAGCGCCCGCATACATTGGTGACGGCCTGCAGCAAGTTGCTAGATTTACCATACAACGTTTTGCCCCAACGACCTATAATCCTGATTTTGTGGCTTCGAGTTAGTATAGGTTTCGCTCACTTCCGAATCTTATCCGAATCCCTTGTCACTCTTTTACATTTAAAAACGTCAAATTCTAAAATTTTATAATTTTGTCATGAAGGAAACGTTGGACGCAAGGTATAGAAAGGGGTGGCATACCCATGAATGACTAGCGCGACCCCTAGCGCGTATGTAAAAATACATTCTGAATTTGCCCAATAATCCCAACATATCTTTCACGCATATTTTGGTATTATTGTTAGCCTTAAGGAATATTTTAGTAATGTTCACGTTGTATAAGAGTATTCATGTTATCAGTGAGACGCCCAGTTGAGTTAGCTCTAGATATTGGGTTACTGAATTAAAAGAGGCAAAATTAGCCGCTCCGTAAATTATTTTATTTCTGGTCATTCTTCCGGTAAGACGATATTCAAGATGTGCTTCCCTTTGGTGCATCGTGATTTAGTGGGCTAGTGCGCTACTCAAGAGTTTTATTTACCGAGGTGTCGGCGTTGCGTCCTTGCTCTTATTCAAATCATTATTAGAGCATTGCTCAATCAGAATAGATAATATACCATACCACAGAGAGTCAGAAGCTGCCACAAAGGAATGCTGGGCAACCCTAGATATCTCAACATGCCCTATCCTTTAGAGACAATTTATATAGGGACGTGCAAATTGGGTTAAAGTTTCCAAGTTAGGTAAAAAAACAATTAGTATATAACACAATACGACATTACATGTTTGTTCAATATTTAAGCAGTTTGCAGTTTGATATTACATTTTGTCGGTATTATTTACTTCAAAGACGTACTTTGACGCAAAATGAGATACCTCAAGACGTACTTTGACCCTGCATACCTGTAGAATTAGCTGACAGTGACGTAGGCTTAAACAAATATGACGATGTCGACTGATTCTTCAGATTGAGGTTATTTTCAATAGTGGTTTGTGCAATACATAGTATGACGAAAATGCCCCTTTACCACTAGGTCACACGTGCGGGGACATCCCTCGCCCACTGTGCCTAATACTGCTACTGTATTAATTTATGTCAGAGTTCGTTAGCAAAATAAACGTTCAACTTGAGTATTTTTCGTCGACGTCGATTTTCTCACTTGCTTACTATGCTCACTAGTTACGCGATGGTTGAAGCCAGTCTATCCAGCGCCTAGAGGGCCGAGGACATAAAAGCAATGAGTATCTTACGTCTTCCCTACTAGCCATCATAATCTCGCTCAGCGAAAGGGTGCCATCCCGTCCGAGCGCCTTGATCGTTTTAAACGTGTCTTGCCATATTTTTTGCTTATTTAAAACGGGTCTTGCCATGCCGGATTGCCGGATGCTTGTCGTTTCTTATAAAAGCAATGACCGCGTTATGGGTTCCGGCGCCGAGCCGCAAAGTGTCGTAAGTGTTTGCGCACTTTGAGCTTCGGTTGAGCTTAAGTCCGAGCTACAATGCGATTTTTCTTAGTGCTAACACGAGAAAGTCTATCTAATGTGTAGAAGTTAATACATCGCTGCAGGACGTTTCAAGCAGCACCCAATCTTAAATCTCGAGTGGCCGCTTTTGTTTCCGCAAAGCCGTCGATTTTTTTTGTGTAGAGGAGTAACCGGAAAATGCCGTTTGTAAGCGCGGACGTCACTGCAGATAACTCGTCTGCAAGTGTGGACCAGTAGTGTGTGACTCCAACTTACTAAACGCTAGCCATCTCGACCATCCCTCACCGACCGGGAACTGCATATGTAATTGCCTTAAACAATTGGGGGAGGTGCAATCCTATGCGTGGATAGTTCCTTCCCCGGAGGTCTGTGGGGCGCGCATAGTGAGATGGTTATTTTTCTGTAGAGTTTAATGTAGTATGTCTTTACAAAATCTTCGTCTCTTCATGCCACTGGGGCAAAGTACTGGGTTCACTGGGGGTGCTAAGCAGGTCCACCCCGGCGTGTTCGGTGGCTGTGTTTACCGTGCGGTATACCACGATCACCTTGAGGGCACCGACCCGTTGGACTTGGCGCAGCCGTTTCCGGTTTTTGCGGTTTGTAAAATGTTAGAAGGCCAGATCGGAGCCCCATATAGACCGACTCACTCGAGCGCAAAGGGCGCAGGAGCGCAAAGGTGTTGGGCATGAGGCGTGCGAAGGAATTGGCAATTTTGAGGGCTTTCTTCCTCCAGGGAAAGCCGTGTTATTAATATTAATCTTGTCGTAATTGAGGTGCAGGTGAGGAGCGGATACGTTTCCTCAAACTCATCAGAAGATTTGCCTTGCTCTTGGCAGGGGCTAGCACATGCCCTGCTTTCCGCATCAAGTACGTGTCGTCGGCGATTGTGTCGTTCGCAGCTCAACGTTTTGCAGCATTAGCATCTGAGCCTGGAAGGTGAGGATAAAGTCGTCAACGTCGGCAAGAAGTGTGGCTACGCAAGCAATTTCCCTCAGTCGATGATGGACGCCAAGTTCTCCGTAGAGCAACCCGCTTAAAAGAATTGAGGGACGAAAAACCAAGAGCGAAATGACAAAAACGTATTTTATTTGTTGAATCGATTGGACGTGAGACGAATGCAATTCAGAAATTAATAGTTCCAGTTTTCCAACGACGGAAATTCAGTCCGTAACAGGTGAAGAAATGTTTGCTTTACACGTGGTGGCCGCCACCCCGGTGTACAAGGTCAAAATTGCAAGAAGGAAACAAGCAATTAGATAATCGCAAAAATGCCCAAAAAGTGATTGCTATAGATATTGAAGACAGCGTTATATCCCTAGCAAGTTCCGTTGCAAACAATTGAATTGCCCCAAATGTAACAGTAGACACTGTTTAATTATGTACCCAAGAGCTACTACGGACGCACACATACCAATATTCACAGTCACCCACACCTGTAACACAAACCGCGACGCTGTCTTACCCAAGGACTCAATTACAGCGCAACAGACTAGCAGAGGACCAACGTACGGCAGAATAATTAACCCGGCTAGCCGCGCGTTCTTAAAGTTATTTTAGCCTCGTAGGACTGCTAATATTCACCGTGTTCCCATTCAATAATTTTGGACAAAGTAAGACCCCAAAAATTATGGGTTAGTCTCAAGCACATAGCTGCATGTGCAGGTTCCACTTTTAGTCAAAACTCAAAAAGAAACCAGAGCTTAAAATATTTTAAAGGACGTTAGCGACTACATAGGCAAATAGTTAGTACGGGAAGGTAACTAGGCTAAAGATAGAGCAATTTAGTCACATTGAGCCACTAATACGCAGCCTAGAACGCAACGGGGAATATTAAGTCGGCTGACAATTTGCCTGACCTTCTAGGTAGAGGCAGCTTGACTATCAGAAGCTCCTGCAGCAGTGGCTTGTTAAACCCAGCAGGGCGACTAAACAGAGAACTAAGTCGTCTTCGTAAAATATGTGTGGGGAACATTTACTTCTTAGAGGCACTTTCAAAAGCCAGCCGCATATCGTATAAACAATGGATATCTGTATCACCCAGGATCACAACAGTTGTTTAAGAATCACCTTGGCGATTGCGTGAGCCCTGTTTACAGCTATGGAACTTGGCCAACTAAAATGTTAAGGCCAAAGTTATAAATTCGGCCTTCAATGTTAAAATCGTTACGAAGAGTAAATACAAACCGATTTCTGGAGTTTTTATCAAAAGCTGTTTCAAAATTATTAAAATTATGTACATGTGCAAACCATATCTTAATCTAGAGCCCATAGGTGTTCAATTCTATCTGTAGGTGTTCCCTTAACTGAGCGCATAGGAAGACACCAATTCTACACTGTTGATAAATCTTTAAAATATTCTAGGAAAGTTCTTTTGATAAAAACGGTGTATAAACCTTGCACTGGCTGAGAATGCTAAGCCCGAAATCAGCGCTCGTAAATGTCTTTTTGACGCGTCCTTTCGGTGATAGGTTACGAAAAGCTTGCTCTGATTTATGTCCGTCGATCTATTGCTGATATATATATATATATATATATATATAACTGATCAATACAATCTATATTGTACAAAATCTGTCTTCTTGTTTGGTTTATAAACGAGCATTTATCTAGATCTATATCATGATAACTAAGATTCTCTATCATCGGGCGCTGTGCTACCCATCCCAGACAGAGTGCGACGCAAGCGGAGTAAGATAAGATACGCAAGTATGCGACTTTCGCGGGCAACTAACGCGTTTATCCCTTTGCGTTTGAGATCTTGTGAGTGGGTGGGGGGCTACTGACATACCCCTGAGATTTTCTCATACAGCGTTGTTACATTGAACTTCAGCGCGACAACTCAGAAGCAGTTTTAGGCAGAGTGAGCGAAGCCAACAAGTCAGCCTGTTGGCATTGCAAGTCCTAGCAGACAATATATGACCGACGCGGTAGGAACTAAAATGCGTAAGCTAAAGCGCAATGAAATATTAACTAAGTGGCATGACATGAGCTTACTGCATGAACGTCAATGTAGAACCGGTGCCTCCTTTCGTCGGGATGTAGACCGCTGACGTTGGCCAGCAGTGAAGGATCTCCGTGAAGGAAGTGAGGTAGGCTAAGCACAACCGGCATTGTAAACAATCTTGGACGTTGACCCCAGTCGTGTGCCTCAATATATGTCATCCACCGGCTAGCGTCGAAAGTTCCCTTTAGGTGCGTTGGCGCTGGGCAGAAACAACTTCATGAAAAAAGAGCGTCACACTCTCTGTAGTAGTCAGAAATTTCTGGTCGCGAAATAGATTAAATTGTTAAATTAACTTCTGCTTTTTATGGGGATTTCTTAGATAAAAGACGTACTTGTCAAGTTTGCGATCCCCAGTTTCATTAAAGAAATCGCTACCACTTTCGAATCGAGCGATTAGTTCACAGTTAATGCTGTATGATTTTTGTAGATACAAATACCACGGTTTTGCCATAGTGTTAGCGAAAATCTTAATGTTTCTTGGTGGATCGTCGAATGCTGGAAAAAGGTCGACATCTGCAATAGAGATAGCACCGATTAGAAAATGCTAGCAGCCAATGTGAACCAAAACTCTATACACTTAAGAGTGATCTAAACGCCCTTTAAGATAGACAAGCGGGCCTCTTCGGGGCCAGTTTTAAGCTTCCTAACCTATTAATATTCATTACTCCAGGACGATGTCAAAATTGATATTCTCTAATGAACAGAACATAGGTATACTTTCGAGTAGTATCAATTCGACAGTTGACGTCATTGCCCACAATATTATAGTGATCCAGGTCAAAAACAATCAGTAATCTTAGCCGAATCAAACATTGAAGGAAAACAAAGTGCTTCAATGATGTTCTCTTTTATTTATATAATTTCACTATGTTAGCACTTTGGGGTGGACAATTGTCAAGTACTTCAATTGAAATTAGTGAGGATAATGCCAGAGAATACTCAGCTATTTGAGCATATCACATTTAAGGTAAAGCCTTACATATGTGCACAGAAAGATCCTCTTATGATAAAAAGCGTCCCTCTTTGCTTCCATTTGTCTTGCAAGCAAATTTTCTTGATTTTTGTAGTCATTTTCTATGCTCTCAAACAGATGTGCTCATCTGTATTTACTTTGAGGCCATATTTAACACAAAGCAGGTAAAAACGACAATATTATTTTGCATTTATCTTGCATCGAACACACATCTTCAACAATAGAACAAACATTTGCAAAAGTTTAGGCAAATTTGTGAAATAGACTACTAGCTCTCTGACATAAACGTTCATGGACAATTTACCTGTGCCATCGACTTTGTTGCATTCTTCTCCATAATACAAAAAATGTCTGCAAATGCAAAATTAAGTAGACTTACATTTATGTTTTTTTAGACTGGAAATTGCGGCATGCATACACGGAGACCCTCAAGAAACTCGTCTGCAAGTGTAGGGGTCCCATCATAAAAACCCGTCATGTTTCTACCTCCATCCGATCGAGAACTGCATAAGAATAGCTTAAAACGATCGGAGAGTGAGAGTATTTTAAGAACTTTTTTTGAGGAGGCTTAAAATATCGTCGTACGTATATTTACGTACGACTGAGAGAAAGCATAACAGGAGTTGGTAAGCCCCCTAACATGCCAACGTTCAGACAGTGTGGGACTCAGAAACCTAACGGCAAATCTTAGCCCTTGACAATAATCGAGCCGAAGGATTAAGGCAATACCCACTAAAACCCTATATATATAGACGGCAGTGCCTACATATATGTGTCCTCCTTAAGATGACCCTCCGACCTGCGGGATCCTTAACGCAGAAGGGTAACTACAAACAGGCGGCGGGGAAGTCTTGGAAGTTTTAAATCGTATTTTAAAAACCTAGGTATTCCGGGTTGCCCCGCGGGATCTTGTCCGGTACTAGCAGCTGTACGGTAAAACACGCAGCATGGTAAAAACTTGTTTTCTATTTGGCATGCAGGGTGTTCTTAATAGTACGGGCAATACTGGTCCAGCGGTCAAGTGACTTAATTATAAGCTGTATAAGCAACACCGTGTACCACAGGATAATCAGACATGTCTCCGGTCTCGTTTTAGCAGTACTCGCAGAATGATTTACCCAGGCACCGATAGCCGGGATTCCAGACCTTACTCGGCACTCTGGTGCTCCGCAAACGAATCCTATTTAGTCTGCCAAATTAGGTTTGCGCAGCGTCACCCTGTTGCTGACTGCGGCAGTGCGATTGACGGCCACACGGGGAATGCAAATAAAACTATAAAGTCAGCCACTGCTTAAATAAAGCGGCGTGGGCGTCAGCCAGGCTATCTTGTGCAAGGCTTTAGTAGCCATTTTTGCTTCCAGATGTCTCTGAGGTATGCCTCGTTATCCAGGTGCATGGCACGATACTGGATGATATTAAATATCTTGATATCTGATCATCTAGAGTACGTTTTAAGAAGGGCCACTTCCTAGGCCTAGTTAGCAGATGTCAGTGTTAGTGTTAGGCCAGCCCCCGCATCTAGTCAGCGATCTCCGCCAGGGCGTTATTGGTCTCAATTTAGTTTCGAGGTGTGCATGACTAGATGACTACTGCCAGGTTGTCTGCGTACGCCTTTAGTAACCGTCAGAATGCCATCTAAGCTGAGACGTCGTCGTATGCCCGGTTCCATAGAAGTCCTAGAATCGATCCCTGGGGAATCCCGGCCGTCATGTAGAACTCGGAACCTTGTCTACACTTATTGATTATATGCTTTCCGCTCCGGTAAGCCGAGACTATGCGATACAGATTATCGGAGATTGCACGGGATTGTCTTGCTGAGTAGTGCGGCCCTTCCAGAACCCGTGTCGTGTCGGCGGGAAGAGACCGTGCCTCTCTGCAAAGCATCGCATGCGAGGCTCTACTGTGCATTTTGCTAGTACGCTAACTAGGCAGATTGGCCTATAGAAGTTAGGATAAGTACAAAGAATGTTTTTCTAAGCAGGGGGGCAGCCGCAGACAATGCTAATCATTACATTGCGAACTCTTTAAGGAGTAGTTCTGTGGCCGAGATCCAAATGCCATCCAGCCCTGATAGCACATGTTGGCCGCTCCGAGCCTACAGTGTCCTGTCAAATGGATGATTTTTCGGGAAGAGCATATTTACTGCCCATTCATCAGGGAAAACTTTTTCTTTTTGCTGATTCCCGACATACCGCGTATGTACTCGTAGGGCCGTTCTCATAGGTCGTTCTCTAGTTCTGATAAGAACACCCTCCAACAACGTGTCCTGCCCTTTGGTGTAGCCCTGCGCACGGAAAGCCCGAGGCGCTTAAATTCACAGAATAGTTGTATGATACAACCCTCCTCCGTGTTGCTGCGCCTTGCGCTGGCAGCTTTTCTCCGGGCCTAGGTGCGGTGTGTACGGGCTAATGCCGTCTCATCGTTCCACAAGTACTTTAATTCTAGAATGTTTGTGAGCCTAGCGTTTTGCTAGCCTGTGGCTTTCACATGGGTGCTTGAGGTTGGAGGGGATTTTATGGTGATGACTTTCCTTTCGACATATTCTATAGAGTACAAGTCAATAGGATTTTTTCATGTGGTGGTACTGTCTAGTTTAAAACCTTAAAAGCATCCTCTCGTTCACAGATAAATGGTCAGGTCTATATGTGATTACGTTCCACTAGTGTCCCTACCCCTGTTAAGGACAATCAAGTCCCCAAGTGCTAGCGATTCGGTTGGTGTTGGTAAACCTCACGAAGTTAAAGTACCATCTTCAGAGAAGACAATCAGTTGCAACGAAAAGCCCCTAGCTGACCACTCCATGCCTTACAGTATACCTTCAATATCCCCATTGGCGCTGCTATATCTTGAGTAAGAGCGTCCAATCAGGTCAGTTTATGAAAAAGATGATACCGCATCTTTGCCCGTTACATGGAAGAAGTGTATGGTGCTTTATGTTAAAATTGCGGTCCACCACTTATTTTGAGAGAGAACGCTTGGTTCACTGATGAGGAAACCGCGAAAAGAATTCGAAATTCTTGTTGTCCTCAGCACCCGTGTGAATTGTCTGACTTGGCCTTTCCGAAGGGTTCTAGCAGGTCTCCTAGACCATACACCCCACCACAAATTTGCCACGGGCGTCATCTGTCGCAATTTCGTAGTGGGACGTCGGGTCTAGAAGGGTTGTCGGGTAACTTGACGTGCGGGGACAAGGCGACCCAGGCTGCGTAGTTGGCGCCTGGACTCTGTTATTCTGAACCGATAACTTAAGCACGCAGAGGAATTTGGTGATTTCGCAAATGTTGCACGAAAAAGCCTTTGGGCATCCATTTGCAATGTAACCCAGGTTATCGCTGTGAGAATAATCTGTGGATAGCGTCACCCACTCTATAATTGGGCAGGACGCCCAGCTAATTTAGACTTTTCTTATTTTTGTCAGGTTTGCGGCGTCAGTGTGGTTTAACTGAGCCACGACCGACCAGCAACCACGGAAACCCTTTTAAGACTTCTCAACAATTTTGCATCATTCCTTCGAGCAAGTCCTTTATTCTAAACCTGCGTAGAGTTGTCACAGAGACCCCTTTCCCGTTTGAAGA
Source organism: Dermanyssus gallinae (assembly GCA_003439945.1). NCBI lineage: Eukaryota > Metazoa > Arthropoda > Arachnida > Mesostigmata > Dermanyssidae > Dermanyssus > Dermanyssus gallinae. The sequence continues at coordinate 55,838 of QVRM01001006.1, forward strand.
ACAACTAAGATGCCGCTTGGTACCCTCCTGGCTCTTTTTCCTGTTTTTCTTAGCAGCAATCTGCACGTCGTGCTTTTGGGCGATGCATTTGAGAAACTTTTTGACTGCCCTAGACTCTCGCTGGCTCATCGTGTAGCAAGAAGTAAGCTTGTTTCATGCAGCGCTCCTGATTATTCCTGAAATTGTATCATCCCTGCGAGCGCTTTCTCAATCATCTCGCCGTTTTCCTATTGCGTAGAGTACTTTGGCAGACGAATTGCCACAAAGGCGCATACGGTGGGAGCCTGTCGTTACCCGTTTCTTAAATTAGACGCGACAGCACGGCACCGACCTGCTCACCCAGTCCCTCTATTGGTCCCTGCTGCTTGCCTTGCTCTCTCTGACCGTATTACGTCTCTAGCTGACCACTTTGGTTGCTTCATTGAATTATGCACTATAATATGCTTGCTAATACGACGACGGTCCTCCACCACGCAGACCACCACTTTATGACAACACCGTATAACTGATTTTTGTAGCCGAACAACTCTCATATAAAGGGTCTTGCGGTTAGATCACAGATGTGTAGCTGGGGTTTCAACAACAGATGCCCATATGTGTGCTAAAACGCTATTCGATGACTAAGTACAGAAACCGGGCTGATAGCTAGACTGAGATTCTAGAACCTTTCCCAGGCTCTAGCAAACCCGACCGCTGTGATTGAAATCAAAACTTTTGTCTCGCCGTCACTCTAAGCCTAAAAGACGCATGGCTACAACAGTTTTAGCCATATTCTATATTATTCTTCTCAGTCATATTCTACATCTTCATTTTTATTTGAGACTCTCTCTTTCTCCTTTGCCATATTAATTATATCAATTGTTTATGAACGTATATAAAAAAATAAAAAAATTAGGTGTGGCTTAGGATAACTTACCTAGAACCTTCGTATTCGACCAAACCGTTGACCCTTTTGGTATCGGTATAAACTTTAAACTCGTCGTAAACATCTCGCGGCATAAAATATCCACGTCTATAGTCATCACCTGTCATCTTCGCATGACCATCGCGACGTACATCTTCGTCGATGAATCTGTGTGACATCAACATAAAAAGAAACCAGAATCCGTTTACAAATAGCCTGGCAAACCAGGGTTTTCGACATTTGATTACTACATATTAATCTATATTCAGAACGTAATATTGTATTTACATTTATATATATAGTGGTAAAACTAATAAAATCATACATCTGTCTTCATGCTGACCCTACCCTTACAATTTTAACCGCGTGTCACCTACCAGAGAGATATAACGAAAAACATCAGTCGAGCCTGCGGGACAACTATGGCAATTAAGCCTTTGGATAAGGAGAACGTCGGTGCGTCGACAATTAATCACCGTCAGTATATAGAGACGGACGCTAATGCAGACTTTTTTTTACTGGATCAAAAGCCTACTGCTGTAGGTTCGCTATATCGAGTTCTCGGAAGCGCATTACGAAAACCGAACTATATTGCTGAAAATCTGATGGACTCTAAAGAAGAGCTAAGTGACCACGCAAGAATATCAACGAGCTTGAAAAACATCTTGGTGATATTATGCAAAAATTACGTGTCAGTGATTACTCTTTTTAGTTTGATAAGCCAGATAAGAAGGCCGCTTCGAGCATTGGAAAAAATCTGGGGGGGGGGTACTGGTCCACCAACAGAGGCTGCTCCCTCCTGGACTGGATGGCTGAGCAGGGCCTTCCTTTGCTCAACAAGGGGAATGAGCCGACGTTTGCGAGGTGCTCTTCGAAGGAACAGAGTTTTTTTATTATGCCTATTACCCAAGGCAGCAGGGTAACCTATTGGGTGACTCCTGGAGCCAGTTTATCCAGCAGACCGGGGAGCAAGCCCCCCTACATCGTGAGTATAACCCACGTTCTAGTCGCAGTCCTCGAATAGACCATGGTACCGCAATAGTAGAGATCCGCTATCACAAGTATACCATATGCCCTGCCGCCAGGCCCCCCTTGCGCGAGGTGATGACACCCAGGCGAGTTACTATTCGAGATGACAGGGAGACAGATTGCATGTGGCACGGTGAAGGCGTACCGCAAGTGTCAGGTGTAACACCTCCCTCAACGAGGGAGGGGGGGAATGAGCCGACGTTTGCGAGGTGCTCGCAAACCTTAAATCTGGATATTACGCTGGCTAACGATGTTGCTTGTAGATCTTGTACAATCATTAAAGATCCAGGTGGATCAAGCGACCATTGATACTTAACCTTTTCACTAGCCAAAGGCGCCAGGCCCGGGCCCTCCGGTAGGCGCGCCTGGCAGATGAGGGGGATACAAGAAGATCTTCGCCTCTAATCTGCGCAACCGTCTTGAACGACTAAGAGACGTCGACCTCGATGAAAACCACATTGGAGACGCGCTTGCAGTCGCCTGTCGGGCGGCGGGTAGACCCTCCCCCAAGACGTGGCCCCCGTTGCTCCCCGAGGTCCTGGTGGAACCAGATAATTGAGGAAGTCCGTCGGGCCTGCATCCGGGCGAACCGCGCAACCACATGAGCGCGCTCGTGGAGTGCCCTTCACACGCGAAGGGGGGCGGCACTCGAGTCTCTCCGGGAATTCTAACTTTAGACAGAAGCCCTTATCGATATGGACCGGCAATTCCGTCGTGAACTTAAAAGGTTCATCTCTAAATCAAAAGCAAACGCCTGGAGAGACCCCATTGAGTCGGTCCCCGGTGACCGATAAGGAGATTTTGAAAGAAGCCGAGCGTCTTGCCCCCGGGCCCGATCTAGTGCCCCTAGAAGTCGTAAAACTTATGGCGACAAGACACCCCTAGGTCCCGGCGGATCTGGTTACACGCCTTGCACAAGAGGGGCGCTTTCTCGAGAGGTCGAAGTCCCTAGTACATACCCAATTGCCTCCTCAGCGCGGCGACAAAGTTAGTGAAATACGTGTTCCTGGACAGACTTTACGCCGCGCTAAAGGAGATGAGTGGTCTCTTCGGCACCCGGTTCTTTAGAAAATTGCCTACGACGGAGTCCTGCGCAACCCCGACCTGCCAGAAGGGGTTCAAACAATTGCATAACCTGACGACCTGGCGATGGTGGTGACCGTACGGCGGGAAACATCGCTAGAGACGACGGCAAATCTCGCTCTGAACATGGTCAGCAAATAGATGGTATCGAACCTTAAAATCGCCTCGCAGAAGGCGGAGGTGCTTTGTCTGGCGAGCTGCAAGAAGACCCGCGGAATCAGTCTAGAGATGGCAGGCCATCTCTAGACAAAATACCTAGGTCTGCCGCTGGAAACCAGCCTTACAGGAAAGGCGCATGTCAAATATTTGCCAAGAAGGTAGCGCAGGTCTCGCGCAATCTCTTAAGAATCCTGCCGAGTAAGGGATGGGGAGGGGCGGGCGAAGATGCGCTATACCGGAGATACCTAGCCCAATGGACCCAACGTAACCGCCGGGCCCTCCGTGCCGCCCAGCGCACCATGGCTATGCGCGGTTGCAGACCCCACAGGACCGTTAGTACCAACGTCATGCTGTTGCTATCGCGCTAGCTCCCGTGGGGCCTACTCGCGGGCAGTCGTACCAAGCAGAGGCTGGATGGGGATCCCACCTGGATTCAGGCGAGGGATTCGATTCTCTATGACTGGGCCGCCACGTAGGTACCCCCTCAGGGCGACATGCGGGGCATGTGGACCCGCAGCCTCATCATGGATATACAAGAGTGGTACGGGAGCCCGACACCGGGACCGCTCACGTACTTCGCCACACAGGCTCTGACGATTCATGGCTAGTTCGAGGTCTACATACAGAGAATAGGGAAATCCCTGACGGACATCTGCGTAGTATGTAGCTCCGGTCTCCCGGAAACTCTAAATCACACAGTCGCCA
>QVRM01001007.1:0-30111 GCA_003439945.1 Dermanyssus gallinae
TATATATATATATATATTATATATATATGTTTTTTGCATGCATATTTACCTTGCAGAAAATGTAAATATCGACGCACTCAATCGAGTTTGCACAAGTTAACTGCGTCTATGCAAAACTGTAATAAGTCCTTACCCTTTCATTGAGGGACCTATTACATAATTATAATATATGCAATTAATTGCATAGATACAAACTCAATGGCGATCCTACACACACACACACACTACGGCAATAGTGTTAAGAACTAAATTTCAGGGAGACATGAAAAATACATGATTTTGAGAGTGAATAACGACAGCGTTGACGCCAGCTGTCGTATTTCATTCATCTCGGCTGTGAAAGTCTGGCGACCGGCAAACTGCTGAGCTAGCTGGGCACACAGTATACGCTCATGGAACCAATTCTACTCAACTTTGTAACTGTCGGGCGTAGGACGTATGGACGTTTCATTGAGAAAGTGCAAGTGGCTAAAAATGATACGCTCTATGCCGGATTTGTTTGTGTTTCGCGTCGCAGGCCACAAATTGTCATCTGACAGGCCACCGGAACCTAAAATGTTAGCCTGGTCACCTAATCGGGGGACACACTGGACGTCTGCGAATTGACCAGACACGATCTAGTTGCACCACAGGCAAAACCGTTTCTGCTCAACGGGGGGGGGGGGGGGATCCAGGGATGCCACGGTATCTATATATATAGAATAACAAATTCTAAATTCTCTGTTGGATGATTGAGTCCAGCACCAGGATGTCAAGAAGCATTCCCTCGAGTAACGTCACATTTCCTTGATTTAATTGCCCTGGAAAAAATTATTTTTAGAAGGAACCAGGAAACATCAGAGAACTTGGATATTTCTTATTTCTTGGAAAACAATAATATAATAATAAAAATAATAATCATCATCATCATCATAATAGATTCGCGGCCACAGCTCAGCCAACTTTCGCAGCAGTTAAGAGAAATACTGGAAAGGACTCCACTAGATGAATCTATACTCGCCCGTACGGCAGCGCGACGTTTACTGGTAAGGCGTTTGCGTCTTTCGGCCCGTGTACAGCAACATTAGCTTGTTACCATATATTACTATGTGGTCGACGCGATATACATGCCACGTATGATAATTATTAATGACTAGTTATGAAGTACTACACACTAGTTAAACTAGCAGCAGCAATACAACGATCAAAATGACAACAGCAGTCACACCACAACAACACGAGGTTGAAACATAGATGGTCGAACGAGTCAATCAATAACGTCAATCCTAATCGCAGCTATAGCATAATGACAACAATAGAAAACAACAACACACACAATTACGAATAAAAACGACGATATGAATCAAACAGAACATAACGACACAATAACAAAATTATCATTCACAATAACAATAATAACAACAACAGCATTAAACTTGAATTAAAAAACAATAAACACAATACAACTTGTAAACCGCAACAAGAGTAACAACATTAATTACAACAGCAAAAACAACTTCAGAATAATAATAATAACAACGGGATTAAAGTCCAAGAGGAGTAGCGACCCCAATCACAACAACAACAACAACAACAACAAAAACAAGCTTGCTCTATTCAGATTCGGCGAGAAAGTGAGCTCTCCACAGTATCTGCGTAGTTATCGCAGGCTGCAAGCCACGAAATACGCAAAAGCACGCCTGTCAACAGACTTTGGCGTGTCCTTCATGCCTTGCGGTTGTCTCCATTTTGTTCGCCTATATATTATATATATAATATATATTATTATATTTATATTATATACAGGTGTGTTTTCTCTGCCATCGTTTCACCTTCTCCTTCAATATTGTCCTTGTTGGCGGTGCACTTTCCGGTCTTTCCTAGACTACTACTACTACTACTGCTACCCTTTCCGATGTATGTCGTAGAGAAGCGGCAGTGGATGAACTGGCGGCGGCGGCGGTGGTAGCGGCGAACGGTCGAACAATGATCGCAAGGCCACCACAGGGCCCACCTGCCTTCAGCCACTAAAAGAGATACGTCATCACGACCATGGGGATGGCCGTCCAACCGCTCCAGGCTCACCTTTCTCTCTCTCTCTCTCTCACCTTTCTCTCTCTCTCTCTCTCCCACAAACACAAACCCCTTCCTCTCACTTATCTCCTCTCTCTCTCTCTCTCTCTCAACACATCAAATCATATCCGTTCAACCGCTCCAACTTCATTTCTCTCTCTCCACACACAACCCTTCCTTCACTTATATCTCTCTTTCTCTCTTTCTCTCTCTCGTGGCAATATCGTTCTTCTCTCACGCCCACACATACACATATACACGCATACGCATCACACGCCTCCACAGACTCACGGGTGGTCACTTTCACACTTCGTTTAGCTGGCTCGTTCGTTAAGATGGCAAAACGTCACAACACCTTGGCGTCACAACGTTGGCATCAGCGGCGAGCCGGTTGGTTGACGCCGCTCAATGACCGAACGCAACTGCGCTCGCAAACGGGTTTCGTTGCGAATGGGTAACTCACATTTGATGGGACGTCCACCTTAGTCGCAGTAATTAGAGAGTAATTAGTAACAGGTAGTATGTAGTGTGTATAGGTAGTAATAATAAAAGTCGAAAATTGTGAACAGATAGACTCTCACACGGGCGACATGTACTTAACTGAATTTGATCGAAAGCGCACACCAGAACGTTTGTTTCTGCACAATGGAATGTGCAACAAACGCGTCAGCTAGAGCCAGCAGAACAACCAAATGTAATTCAATTAAAAATATTGATACACGCAAAAAGCGGTTGTCAACGGTCTCTTGCGTTCTTCTTGCCTTGTGGTTCCTTCCGTTCGGACGTATATATATATATATATATAAATATATATATATATATATATATATATATATATATATATATATATATCTACACATCCATGCATGTGGATTGACCATTGCAATAATACTATATAAAATAACGTCAGCTGAATCACATCAGTATTTACCAAAGAAGTCGCTAGTCGTATAGTGGAAGACAATATGAGAACAACCGCGAAGCTGATTACTTGAGGCAGCTTCTGCTATCTGCATTTTGCAGGGAAATGGTACGTCAATAATAGCCGTAATGGAATAAGAGTAACGAGATAGAGTGATGGTACTATACATGGTTCCATCTTCTTTGCTTGATTGCTTATATTCATAACTCATCTTAATTGCTATTAGTCGTAACACTGGCTAGTAGATCGCACTATCTAATAGTAATCGAACATAATGTGTAAATAATTGTCATTATAAAATCATCTTTGAAGGAAGTCGTCTACTTTTACACACTCGCTCGTTTGTCGCCAAATAGTGTAAGATTCCTATGAAAATGATCGCGCCCACTAAAATCTATCTCTGTTGACTGCTAGGCGGATATGAGAGGACAAAGTCGACAAACTACACTCATGAGGCTATTATATTCTGACTCATTCAACAGCAACCCATTGTATTGGTTAACTGCACGCGTAGACTGGAGTAGAATTTGTGAAATTTGCTCTAATAGACAGGATGCTGCCGTTTTAAAGGCAAACAATTTTGTATTATAAAATTACCAAAGAACGCACAGTGCTAGGATAAATGCTAAACGCGTGCTGCAGACGAAAAAGCGCAATGTTCAAGAACGTTTGAACCGTAGATATATGGAGCAGAGTACACTGCATAGCGAAAGAAAATTGTAAGATCTGTATTTTTATTTGTGTAACCTTAGCCCAATTTGCAAACTAAAGTAGACTAGAAATGTCGCCTCGAAAGGACCGGATATGTTGAAATCTTTAAAGTTTTCCCAACAGCCTTTTGTGGCAGCATGGCCATACCGCTGACTCTTAGTCGTATGGTACCATCCTTAATGAGTACCATCCTAATGAGCGAGTACCACCACCTAATGAGCATCTCTCAAAATAATAATTCGATCAACAGCAGGGATCGAGACGGCGACACCCCGGTAGATGACAACCGTGACTAGCGTACCAGACCACCAGATGCCGCCACATCACTTTTGTTTCAAGCGACATCAATTAATTTTAATTTGTCTTTCTTTGCTCTCAGGGGAAAGAAATACGCACTCGAGTTGCATACATCAGATGTACGCATTCATTTATAATAAGTATAATTCTAGCGAAAAAGGGACACGTCAGCTTTAACATTGATGCTGTGTTTTACTGTCAAACTCGCAGGCAAGCTGGTACTCTCAGCCATGCTTGTTATCTGCACTGCGTGTCAGGAAGTATATATATGTATTCAGTCGTTTTTCTAACAAAAGACACTTTTATGACCTTGACCTTTATGGCATCTTGCCCGACTCAAGTACACTACTAAGACGACGCGATTTTTCTGCTAAATTAAGCATTGATGTCTATTCATCAAAACGATATTATTATTATTGAGTACCAATAAGTACTAATAACATAATAGATAACTGGAATGACAAGTAAAACGAATGTATGAAACATGGATGTTCTGTAAGGAGCGTGTGTTTGAAGATAATAATAAACTGAAACTGAACTGATATATATATATATATATATATGTGAGGTACTGTAGAGGTATCAGTAAATAATTGCGCGATCAGCGACGAGCTGCCGTAGCATCTGCGCCCGTTGACACGCATGCCCTGACCTGCATGAACCTACGTGACGACCGCCCGCGAGCTGAATCGACGTCAAGTTGTTTCTCTTTTTGACCTCAAAGTTCGGTCACTATCTGGGTGTTAAACAATTGATGTACGACGATGATAGTCGGAAGGTTAGATAGGACAACCCTAGAATACGAGAGGAGAGGACTATCATAGCACCAGGTTAACCTTGTCCCTCCACCCCCCCCCTGAGATACTTTTTTTGGTAACACAAAACACGCGCGCCGATCCACGTGTAAAGCTAACTACACCCTCTGCCGCTTTGATTAGTGTTGTATGCCTCAACGTTGGGCAGCGTTCCAGTAGAGATAGACCCTACTAAAAAGTAGAGACTTTGTTGGATGAAGGAAGAGGCTGATTAATAATGGAACAGAACGACTAGAACAGTTATGAACTCTTGGGATACGAAGAGTGCCATGTCGTGCGTGAGACTACGTGGCAGCGCTCACACGGCCTCTAACGCGTTGAGACCAAATGAGTTACCACATAATTGCTCATGCAATTCATTGGGGAGCATCTTAAAGTAGAAGCGTCCCACAGATACTGTCTTCATCGAATTGTCTATCATCACACTTTACAGACTCGCTGTGCGATGCGAATTTAACCTGGTCAATGGCAAAATGTTTGACGTTGTAGATGAACTACTAAAAATTTGGCATGAGTTGCATAAAGCAAAACCCATATAGAACATTATTAACATACAGATAGATATACAGCGTACATTGTTACTCGACTAAATGGCGTACGTGATACTCGACTATACGCCGTATCGTAATAATATTTTATTACGTTTGCTGCATATCAAGTATCGAAATGTTCGTATATTCGGCAAGCGTTACTTACATTCGCATGTCAAACGCAATCCTTTGCACAAGTAGCAGCATTACGATATTCGTATACTGCCACCATTAAAGATACATTGGTATTCCTTCAAAACTTTTGAGAACTCAAATGACAATGTGACATTGACGAAATTCGTGTCGTCAAGATTCCAAAACGACGACGGAAACACATGTGAAAAAAAAAACGAAAAAACAACAATAACTAGTTTGCTGTCAATTGCAGACCCGACCACCGTGCATCACCTTCGTAAAGATCGCCCCTTGATCATCTTATCGCCCGTATAACGGAAGCGCATGTCTCTGATATAGGCTACGGCTGTGCTCAAACGATGTCGACTCGTATCCTCTGTTGTCGCCCGTATATTTCGTTATCAATGCAGTGATTAGCTGTTTCCAACATCGAATCGGCTAGTTAGCCAGGCAACCTGGAGTCACTGAACGCGAGCGACCTAATGAAGGTTAAAACGTTTTCGGGCTGACTCTTAGCCAACATTGAACGTTCACGGAATTGCTTTTGCATTGCTTTGTAGCACGGACCCAATAACTGTAAGCGTGTAACAGCGGGGATCAAACCCGTGCACCCATGTGTCTTCTCCGGTCGCAAGGTGCACGCGAATGCACCCACCACGCCATCGCCGGGCTTGACAATGCTTGGCCTATTGGAGTTTGAAATTATATTCACGCTTCACTACTTCTTCAGCAAAATCGTGCCGCAGAGCTAAATTTATATGTCTGTGAAAAATAGCAATAGTATGCAATTCCGGTCTGAAATTCCGGTCTCAGCACTACTCTATATGGGTGTATTGTCTTTCTGATGTGTCTATTTCTGTTGATGTTCTCATTGTCATTCCTGTGTTTGCTTTTACTGTTGTGTGTTTTCGTTTTTGCTGCCACTTTTAAAATTATTGCTATTACACCAACATGGCTCAGCACAGCTTACTATACCAATAAGCTAACTTCAGAACGACAGCGAGTGGTCAGTGGCACAGGTTACTCGTTTTTAACGTGAAAGTGTTTTTCTTTATAACATACTGGGTGAAGTTAGACATTAGTTAGACAAAGATGCTCTAAGCGACCAGCTTAGCAATTTGTTCTGCACATGTTTTAGCCGAGAAATATGTTTGGTATGATACGGAGCCCATGTGCGGGCACAATGCGTTGCTTTGAACACAAAGAGCGCGTAAATCTAACGCTGTCCGACATAGTCTTAAGTATTTTGTAATTAGGTACAAAGATTAGCATGTGGTTAGCAGTTCACTAAGCTACCGCTCGGTCACTATCAACTATTTAGAGTTCGTTCCGCAAAGGCATCGCCGCCAATTTCTTTACATATTTGAAAATAATTAGCATACATTCTAACAAACGCTAACCCGCTCAGGCGGGATTCAAGGTCGACCAGGGTAGTTAATATATTGTTTAAACATGGATCTAAATAGAGGCCTTAAAAGGCATGCCCGATATGTACAACCCGCATCTCGAGAGAGACTGTTGCAAAGCTACGTTGGCAAAGAACGGTCGATCAATAACGTTTCGTTCGATTGCTCGGGGTTCTAGTCGCACGACTCAAGTTTTCTCAGCAGCATTCTCTGCAGCCAATACGATCAAACGCGCCAGCAAAACTCGATTTTAATTGAAAGCCCAGTTATGAGCAATTTAACGTAGCTGCGCATCTGCAGTTGATCGCGGTTTCGTGAAACCATGCTACTTGGCATCGAATAAGCCTTATCCTCTCCTAGGCATTAGTTTGTCTGGTTTGCTACGAATTGTTTTTCTATTATGTGACATGCAACAGACAACTTTGGGCCGATACCGGGCAATCATTTCTGCTGGAGCTTCAGTCTTCTTGTTGAAAACGAGCGTAAAGATGGACTCTCAAATAGAGGAAAAGTACTACAGCCTCGTTGAAGCATCGCGTGAGGTTGCATTTGTGTGGTGTTACACAGGTTTTTTTGTGCAGGCAAAATGCTCGGCGGCGAACTAGTATACAGTATAGTGCATAAGTATACATGCACACCTACATACTTACACAAGTAGTGCATCGGTTAAAGTTGTATTATAGAGTATATATTGCGTCTTGGTAGACGAGGAGCAAAAGCACGCTGTTTGGACTCAGTCACCACTGCCTACGTAACGGAGAAACGGTCAGTTAGGCTATTTTTGACCAATGGATTCACATTTTCAGCAGAATCGCCGTTCCCATCACGAATGATATTGCGCTCAAACTCTACAACGATGGCAGGGATCAACGTACTACTGATACGGATCGCACTCAGTGCCAATGACGACGCAACGGCGATTCCCTTGTTTACGACAACAGGCGGAATCGTTGGCCGTCCGCTGCGCCCGCAACGGTTATCTCGCTAACATCATAATCATCATCACGATGCACAAACGTAGTCAGACCCGCACTTACTACAGAGAAACATGCCACACTAGGTAGGTATCATCGTAGACGACGTTTTGACGTCGACTACGAACTGTTGGATGGGCCACAAACCTTTGGAGTTTATACCGGATTAAGATAAGCTGCCGTGCTAGTCTTTCAACTGCTACTATGTATATATATATATACGACGTCATAGTCAATGCTGTACCGCCAGGGTGGACGAATTTCGAACAGCTCGTTTGGCCTTGCGTCGTGTCGACTTTCTTCCTCTTCCGTGAATCTGTAGTGGTTCATGAATCCCTGTTTGATCCCGTTGGCGCCATAACAATCATACGTAGCAACTGGAATCCAGTTTGTCCATGCTTGATCACTAGATGGGCTAGACGATGCTAGCCACGAGAACTAAAACAAAGACATCACTAACGACAAAGACCAGAACAACGACCGAAGGAATAATATATAACACACGGCATCGTATCGACCTAACAGCCGCGCCAATCACGGCGTTCTAAGGGGCATACTAGCTCAATGACCGCAAAGACTGTGCGGTCATGCGGAATGTTGTCTGGCCAGAGACCAGTCAACAGTGGGTCGTATTCTACCGTCATTGACTGGTCGCGTTCAGGCCGCGTTTTATCTAGTTTAAAAGGGCAGCAATTTCAAGCTATTTACCTGTTAGGACTTGAAATAATGATTCGTTTAACGGTGTTGTGCCGGCGGGTGAAACTTAAAACCCGTCCTGGTTTAATTAGGTTTTTGGGCTTCAAGTAGATTGAACTTCATTCGCCTTTAGAAATATTTTGCTTGTTTGAGGGAAGCCTGGGCTAGGCAGATGCTGTGTTTCAAACTTCTACGAGCAGTTAGGCGAAGCTCTTCAGCAAAGACAATCGTTATATATATATATATATCTTAGTCTTATTTCTAATAGCTAAAACAAATCATTTCAGTGCCCAACTAGTTGTAGATATATGTATGTGAGTATGTATGTATATATATTTTTTTATACATATATATATATATATATATATATATATATAAACAGACATACATGCATACTCACATACATATATCTACAAATAGTTGTACACGCATGTATGTATGAGATAATTTGTTTTAGTTATTAGGTATAAGACTGAGTTATTTAAAAAAAATATATATACATAGTGTGTTCAAAACGTATCGCGACTTTTGTGTTTTTTCAAAAATTATTCATTTATTCATGAATATCTATTTTGTCCCCTTCAAAGTAATCCCCATGAGATATTATACACTTGTGCCAACGGTTTTTCCAATCTTCGAAGCACTTCAAAAAAACATTTTTTTTAACCTTGTTCAGCTCCTCCTTCGATGCCGTCTTTATCTCGTCAAGCGTAGCGTAACGTCGTCCTTTCATGGGCCTCTTCAGTTTAGGGAACAAGAAAAAGTCACAGGGGGCCAGATCTGGGGAATACGGTGGCTGCGGCATCATTAGTGTGTTGTTTTTGGCCAAAAACTCGCGCACAAGCAACGATGTATGAGCAGGGACGTTATCGTGGTGCAAAAGCCAATTTTTGTTCTTCCACAAATCCGGGCGTTTCTGGCGGATTGCTTCGAGCAACTTGCGCATAACTTGCAGGTAATATTCCTTATTGACCGTTCTACCCTGCGGCAAGAACTCATGATGCACCACGCCCCTGCAATCGTTAATCATTAATTTTTTTCGTCTGTTGTTGAAGTGCTCGGGCGTCCGGCACGCTCTTCGTCGTTCACATCTTCTCGGCCTTCTGAGAACATTTTGTACCACCGATAAACGTTGCTTCGGTCCAAGGTAGCTTCTCCGTATGCCACAGTCAACATTCGGAATGCATCCGCGCACTTAATTTCGTTTTTCACACAAAATTTGATACAGGTTCTTTGATCCATTTTTTGAATAGGTAAAAATCGAAGACGATCCAAAACACGTGCAAGCAAAGCAGCTGTCAACATTTAAGTGAACATTCAAAATGGCCGAGCTTGTCGGCATAAGTGAGAGACATGAGTACCAACATAACGCCACAAAAAATCGAAATTCGAATATACGTAACCCCATGAAAATTCAAATGTCGCGATACGTTTTGAACACACCTCGTATATATAAATTTACTCTTGTTTTTCAAATGCAGCCGCAGCCTCCTCGGATGCCCGACGCCTCGATTGTTGGTCGCAAGCAGGAAACGTCAAGTTTATCCCAGTGCCGAAAAGGGCTCATCTAAACTTTGGAATCGAGTAGCCCCCGAGGTCGGCCTTCAAACTGGCCGCACGGAAAAATCAATGGGGTTGAAATACGGGATCCGCGACGGGCTCTGCGGCTTGTGCGAAAATAAAGGGAGTGCTCTTTACACCAATCCTCACGCCAGCAGTTCTGCTCGTGTGGGCAGACGTCTCGTCCTGTTCGAACACCCAAGGTCGGTCTAGGACTTGGTGTTGCGCCCAGCAATGTACAACGGCCTCTCAAATATTTCCGTCGCTAAAACTCGGTTGTCACATTTTGCGGTTTTCATCAGCGGAGTTTTGCCGCGTGCCGTCATTCCGGCCTAAACAAGGGTTGTGGCCCCTCCTTGTGATCAGCCTACCACTCTAAAAAAAAAATCCGTTCGGGGCTGATTCTTCGCCAAGATTTAACGTCCATGGGACTGCTTTGCGCATTGCTTTGCAGACGGACCCCCATAAATACAAATGTGCAACGGTGGGGCTCGAACCCCCGCACCTGCTATGTGTCTCCTCCGGTCGCGAGGCGCAGACGCATGCCGCCACGCCACCGAGGTCGACAACCTTGTGATCCGCTTACCACTCTTACCGTTCCGTAACTTTCCTGGCTCTTTGGCAGACATTCGGCCGTGCTGACGACTGAAGTTGGGCTGCAGACCAAACTTGCACTTACCTGTCCACAACACGCCAAAATGGACGCCAAAACGACTGATATCACGTAATGAAATATTTAGAATTGAACACCAGCACGTTAACAGCTGCTTTCCGTAATTATCGTTAGGATATACCAACAATGGTGCATCGACACTATATATATATATTTTTCATGTATTCCCAAAATCTATCTCTCTCTCTATATATATATATATATTTATATCTATATATATTTATATATATGCATGAACACTATATATATTTTCCATGTATTTCCAAAATATCTCTCTCTCTCTCTCTCTATATATATATATATATATATATATATATATATATATATATATATATGTATATATATGCGTATACCAAATCTGATGTTTCCGTCGCAATGCCATTCACTACGCCGCCACTGTAGCTGTCAACAAGTTTTACTGCACTTTGATACATACGTTCATCCACAATCACTACGGTCAAAACGACCACTGTTGGTGTCTACTGCAGCTGCTATTTATTATTTCAACAACAACAACAACAACAACAACAACGACAACTTTGACTCAAGCTGCCATAGCTACTCGTACGTCGTCTGCCATTTAAGTAGTAGCCACTTTTGCCCCCGCAGCAGCCGCTACGGCTACAACATACGGTTGCCTTGTCATGTGGCCGTTTAGCGGGCACCATTCCCCCGCCGCCGCCGCCGCTATCCCCGCTAACTCCGCTGTTGTCGTTGTTGCTGTTTCTACTGTTGTTGTTGTTGATGCCGCGCCTGGACGCGCCCGCCAAATTAGCGGGCTGACGAACGCTACGTGCAACCAACGGTCTAAGTCTCTCTCTGCTTTTCATTTTTGCGCTCTCGTTCATACGTCCTGTCATGTCAGCATCGTGTCAACAACGACAACAACAACAGCAGCAACAGCAACAACAACAACAACACCTTGCAGTAGTTGCCAGTGAATACGCACGCCGTGGCAGGCGCTGAACCGGCAACAGCGACGAGAGCGACAACGACAGGGCGCACGGATTGGCACGGAGCTTCTTCCGGCTGAGTGACACGACAACACGAGTAGTCAGCAGCAGGCCCGCCGTAGAGATCAGGTCAGCCAACCAGCCAGCCGAGAAAGCGAGAGAGAACTAGCAAAAGATACCGAGAGAGAGAACTAGCAAGAGATACCGAGAGAGAGAGAGAGAACTAGCAAGAGATACCGAGAGAGAGAGAGAACTAGCAAGAGATACCGAGAGAGAGAGAGAGAGAACTAGTAAGAGATACCGAGGGAGAGAACTGACGAGAGAGATACAGAGAGCGGGGGGGGGGGATATGCTGGCATGCTGGAAGCAGAATACTCGCCGCTGCTCATCATACGTCGAGACCGACCTGCGTCGACGTCCTCTGGACCACCCGCCCTGGGCCACGGCTGCAGGCGGAAACATAGGAGGCGGCTCAGAGGGGCGGCCTTGCTTGTAGCACCTTCGGGCGCTGTTCGCTGCGCCATGCGTTGCTTGCGTTGTGTGTTAGCGCCACAACGAACTGACGAGCGAACGAACGAACCTGGCTGACCAACGACGAAGTTCCCGGTCCGTGGTCGATCGACCGGTGAACAGAGGAGGTCATATGGCGGCAAACCATGCATTCAGTCACATTTAGATAAGAGATACTTTCTCTTCTCCAGCCATCCAGCCGGCATCTGCCCGACGTATCTTCTCACGTACGGACGAGCACGAACGAACGCGCTGGTTGATATGGCTGATTTGATGGGCTCATTTCATTCACGCCTTAGCTCGATGTCTGCTGAGCCGTCGTCGCTGCCGCCGTTCGTGCTAATTATCTGCTGCTAAAAATCCTTTCGGTGCTGACTCTCAGCCAAGCCAATTCAACGTCAATGGGACTGCTTTTCGCATTGCTTCATAGACGGACATGCCCCATAAATAGCACAAATGTGCAACGCAGGGGCTCGAACCCGCGCACCTATGTGTCTCCTCCGGTAGCGAGGCGCCGACACATGCCACCACGCCACCGGACTCGACTCAATTATCATCTGCTGCTGCTACTACTAATAACGAATGATTATTGTGTTGCGATTTATGTAAGAGTGATAATACGATAAAAAGTGTAAATAATTACGCCAACAGCGAACGACACGTTTGTCCGCCCAATTCGTATAACATGACGAATGCGTAGGGACGCAGAGTGAGTGAAGCGACTTTCGAAGTTCGTAAGAAAGGTGATGTCGCCTGCCATATTTACCGTGTTGTGTCTCCTAAATTAGTGATACTTTCCACTGCAAGACAGTTCTGTAGAGGAGAAGCTGTTTGTCAACCATGTTTGAGCCTGCCACACGTATTTGTTCATAATCAATTAATGTTGCCAAAAAGAATATCGCGCCACTTTTCACTACTAACCGTGAAATAAAAAAATACATTTGCTGCTTGATCTTCTATGAAGTGTGCCGTCGTATTCCACTTTGAATTTATCTTCGTCACCAACAAAGCCGGGTAGGGTCGGAGTCACTACTGTCGACTACGTCATTTAAACTAATGACAGATAATCCCATGACTGTTCCAGTGTTCCAGGCATAAAGTATCTCAAACGAATCCACACGAATTCATTCTGTGGACCCGTGCCGTGTCTACACTACATTTAGCTTCAACATTGCCTGAATATCTTTCCGTTGATCACGCTGCAGTAATGTTAGCTAATTATGTGTAAAACAAACACAAACCACCAATACTGGGTGAATTAATTCACTATGAGAGGAGAGCGTCGAACGACGTATTTCGTTGAGGAGGTTTGCAGACTCACTTCGATATTTAGATCTCAGAGTCAAGTCTCCAATACGAATATCATACTATATATCGAAGAAGTTGTAACGGTGACCCTAATTTATTTCCAACCAGAGGTTGACGACCAGGTCCAGAAAAGTCGATGCAGCGATGCGTATCTTCATGACGAAGATTGTTCCCTAACTGGCTAATGCTCGAGCGGTGTTTTGCACAGTATATAAAGCGGGCGCTCGGTCTGTTCACAAGACCGGGAAGCTGCTTTGTAAGTATCTTAGCTAATTGCAGACCAGCCAGGAAGACAACCCGGCTCCAACTGCACATGCAGAAAACAGAACAATAAGGACAGTTTTTTTTAATAGAATAGTTCCGCAAAACTTTACAGACTAGTGAGGAAAGAAGGACCCTGTATATATATTTCAGTTTTCCCGCCTGCTCACACTAGTGCGCAGCTACCATTAACCTTACATGCAGGCACACCGAGTTTGATTACTACTCTGCTCAAGGCGTTTGTCAGTTTTTCTCGCAGAATTGCGCTAAAACCATGTGGTGGGCCGCTTGTCTTTGAGAGACAGAGAGAGAGAGAGAGCTCTTCACTGCCCCCGGCGATGGGACGGCTAAACTTAGAGATCGCAAAGAGTATTGTAGTTGTGTATGCTCCCAAACAGTGTAAGCAAATGTATATATAACACTACTGCGTGACCATTGTGGGACCTTCAAGCCCACTAAAACCGTATTCCTGCCCATCCCCCCAGGCTCAGTATTGCATTGGCGTTACTTCGAAGCCGCGGGAGAGGCGTTTCCGCGCCGTCCGCCGTCAACGTTCCCTCTGCTCTCCCGCATTTTCTCGCACCGCCGTGCGGTTAGTTGCGATGAGCGAGAGCAATACAAGGTTTAACTGAGTGGGTGCGTCGAGACCTCTAGGGCCCGGCGGCTCCCCTCTCGCCCCCCCCCCTTTCCCCTGGGCATTTCGTATTGACCATTCTATCGCTCGAACCTCTACCTCCTGGCTTTTTCCAGGGTGCCTTGAGTGTCAAAATGGGACCTCTTTCCACGCGTCCGCCGACATCATCATGTAGTCGACGACCTCCCTGATCGAAAAGAGACCTCTCACGGCGGTGGAGCCTGCGTCTCTTGCTAACCTCTGTGAGCCTCGCAGCGCAGAGTGGACACATATTTATGGACCCGCTGAATGGCAAGGCGCGGTAAAATTAGCAAACCTCGATCTCTGATTGGAATGCTGCACAGGCTAAACTCCGCCTATGTCTCGTGCTATGTCTCGAAACGTCATGATAGCTCGTTTACGTTTGTCCTGGTTACTACCAATTTGACGTACGTCAAACAACGTCGCACACGCGTGACAGTGGTTTCTAAATCCTTGGTCTAGACGGAGCGTGTCTATTTATAGCAGCTCTGCGCGTAGCTGTGAATTAGCAAATAGTACAGGTAGACCTTACCCTATCCAGAATAGAGGCGAAAACTAGCGGCATAGTTGTGATTTCACAAATCTGCTAATGTTAAATCTTCCTTACTTACATTCTCATTAACTATAGGCGTTTTTAGAACAAAGATAAGACTGGTTTAAGCATGTTTCAGGTGTCAATGTGTATTTCTTAGTCACGTTGTCGTAAATATTTCTACCTCACTGGTTCGAAAGTATGCCTATGGGTTATTGTTTCGGCCTAGACACGTCCTTCGGGCATTCATACAAAGTTCTGGGTTTGTTTAGGTTATATATAACCGTTACTTATCTGTGGTAGGACTCTGCATAAACGTACCTCATAGAAGTGATGCATAGATAAATGGTTGAAGTGGCGCAATAACAAGGCATGCAGGTTACGACCGTTTTCGTGTCGAACAATGCTGACAACAACAGAACAACTGTATGAAATTAAGATACGAAATATACGCTATTAAACGTATATCACACTGTCTCTAATATACTAAAGTCACTTTTAGGACACGTGGTTTGTTTTTACAGAGTATGGTGAGTCAACTAGCTATTTCGCGACGCCTAGCCAATCGCCTACAGCGTTCATAATACACAACAAGCTGCAGTATTTTGACTGCTTTTCTCCGTGCGTCCTCGTCGTCGGCGTCGTAATGTTGTTCCGTTCTTAGCCGGTCCCGTCTAGTTTGGCTCTCATCAAGGCCTTATCAGATATTCGTTCTGGCAAAATCTTGTTTGCAACGAGCGCCGGAGCGCCGGCATCCCGGTAGGGACAGCCCAAGGCTGTTCGTATTCACGGCGGCACCTCGCGCTGGGCGCCATAATGAAATCATATATCTCTTAGCAAAAGATCTTAAATGAGTTACCAACCATATCGTGCGGATCATACCGGGACTCGTGTGTGTCGTGTGAACGCCGAGAGGAGGGGAGAGCAGGGGAAAATAGGGAGAAGGTGAGAGGGAGAGAGAGAAAAACAGACTTGGCAACCTGCGAACGAACGTGCACCTCTCATCTCGCACGCTCACTTGCCCACATTAATGCCTTATAGTGCTGCATGTGTGTTTTGATCGCTGGGCCGACTCTTGGTATATATATATTTATATATATGTATATATATATATATATACCGAATCAGACAGAGAGTGCGAATACAGTAAAGGATTCGTATGGAAGGGAACTGAGTCGCCCTGATCTGCCCTTCTCAAGGGCTCGATGTACATACAGGAATAGCCTCGGTTGTAGCAGTAGCAGGCGCGGCAGCAGCATTAGCACCAGGCTAGACGCTAACGGGATTAGCTATGAGGGTGTTGAACAGAGAGTGAAGTGTCGGGAACAGCACGCAGCCGGAGGCGATATTTCTGGCTTGCTGGGGCGCGTGCTTCATTGTCGTCGTCGTCGTCGCCCGAGTCCAGAGTTGTCAAGTCTTTCACACTGTTCTCTTCTTTATCTGCTTCCCTCTCTCTATCTAAGTTTCGCCCTCCCTTTGTCTCTCCATCTGGCGAACAGGCTGAAGAAAAACAACAACCTCCTTATCACGGCTGGCCATCCTCCATGCGTCCCAGCTTCGGATACCGCGGTCCGACCGAGAACCACTGGAGTCGCACCTTGCTTTCTCCTGCAGTCCGTCTCCTATAAGAAGTTAGACGCTGCACAAAGAACGCTTGCAGACGTAGCAGTCTCGAGACAACAACAATAACTCGTCCTGGATCTTCCGCAGAGTACTGAACGACCACAGAGTGCAGTGAGTGAGCCAGTCGGTGCTCTAGACGGTGTATCGAGGCCCACCTCGGTCAGCCTCTGTCGTTGGTGGTCGTGCTATCATCGACTGTTGTTTCGGCGGTTTTATGACGAGCACTCATAAAGGCCAAAAAATATAGACCATACTTTAAACAGATAATAGTTCTCGAAAAAAAAATAATGTTTGTACATATGTATATTTATGCTAATATATAAAAAAATAAACATAAAAGCTGAACGGATCTATATATATATATATATATATATATATATATACATTTCCAAGTTGGTCATTTTGTAGTGTTTGGCGGGGACGTAACACTCTTCGCACTATCAAATTTCTAATTCCAGACAATAATCGACGTTTAGATTTCGAGTGGCAGACATATAAACTGAACACCTAAGTACTTTTCGTAGACATGAAAAACGCAAATTCCGTTCCGTGATCACGCATTTTATTTTCGCCAGTGGATGGCTGTGCAAGTCAAAGCTGCGGGGACTCTGTCGCAGCGAATCTGACGACCCACTTATTTTTGAATAAATATATTCGAACGTGACCGGCCATTAGTCAAAGATGAAGTGTGCGCTGGAGGTCTAGTTGCGGTCACCACGCCAGAAATTATTGAAAACTAGCTAAGATCGCAAACATCTCAGCAGCCGGGGTACATAATATACTGCGCGAACAGTTAGAAATTAAAAAGCTGTGTGCTATATGGGTGTCACAATTTCTAGCCATCGATCAAAAGCTCACGCGAAAGAATATTTTGCAGCAGTGCTCACCAATGCTCAAGCGCAATCCACAATACTTTTGGCATGACCGTGGACGAGATCTGACTGCTGCACTATTCACCCAAGTCGAATTTGTCGTAGGGTGATAAATGCTTATTCGATGAGATAAGGTCATTGAGGCCCCTATGAATGCGTATTTTGAGTGCCTGGAGACTTCCTACGTTTCCGAAGAAATCAAAAAGTAGACGATCTATGGACTAGCTGTGCAGTGCTGCAAGACAGCGAAAATAATAAAATGAAAAAAAAAACAGATATTTACGTTAATGTTGTTTTTTTCTGATTACTTGATGAATAACCCACGCATATAAATATATTGAAGAAGTGTGGGCTATGTGTCTGGCGGAATATTGCTTCTCAAAAAGTTCGATTGTGTGAGAATAATTTGCTTTATAAAAGAATTGCACATGTGTTATAAATATTATCTAAAAAAGTCAAAATGCACGCCTTGCTCCTTGTTCTACAGAATTGAAAACACCGCTTAAACTTAAAATCGGACGCTGTCACGGCTTGAGAGCAAATAAGTGTTGTCGGCGGCGGTTGGCTGGCTGGCCAAAAAGTAATGCTTTTGAGTCTAATGTTAAGAGTTACAGACGCATACAAGTAGAGTACAACGCAAAAACGCTCCACGGAGTCGTCGGGAAGACAAGAAAAGTTGTATTCCACTTATCTATAGGCCTGCATTGTTTCCTGCCGAAGTGAACTGCTATTAAATGTATCGGTCAATTGTCAAAGATTTTTTTTTAGTTTAAATTAAAACGCTATTTACCTTAATAATGTTGGGCGTTCTTACTTTGAGTATTGCACAAGTAGGGGAGAGACGCAAATAAAACTTAGGTCTGCTGCTCTGCAAGACTTGGTTCGAAAGGGAATGTTGTATGATGCTCTGAAGCGTAATGTCAATCAAAACCGTTATGCGCGGTAGTTTTAGCTAATAGAGAGCCACCCGCAATGTGTAGGCTGCAAATAGTGTATCAGAGAAATGGTATGTGAGGAAAACACAAAGGCAATGTAAACAGTATGACTTGACCAATGTTCACCGTGTTTGTACCGATCGACTCTTCTGTTCTATCATGCTTCTCATTCAGTTCAGACTAAACGGATTGAGAGACAACAATTGTATTTTTATTCATATTATTATTATTGCTGTAATGTGTATTATTATTGCTATAGCGTGCTAGATTGAGGTGAAAATGAGTAATAATAAATCTAGTCGAAGCGAATTACCTGTCAATATAAAATAATTGAAAAACAAACGTGTCATGCGCATAAACGGGAGATGTTTTAGCGATGTTAATTGTTAGTTTAGCATGGCGTAAGACATGTTGATGTATGAAATAGATAATGTTGGTGTTTTTATACATTTTAAATATTTGTGTATACTCCAATCTACATTAAAGATGACGCCAGCTATGACCAGGGCTAAAAATCGACACTGCTACGGAAAGCTCAGCGTATAGCTGCACTAAGGATAATAAGATCGTACTGGACAGTCAACACCTCTGCGGCTCTGGTTCTTGCTGGTACAATTCCGTGGGACCTAACAGCATATGGACGCCTGAGACTATGGGAGGACCCTACTAGGATGAAACAGTTGAGGACAAGAGACTCTCAGAATATATGTATATAATTCCATGGTTACAGACTCTCAAAATGTGGCAGTCTGAATGGGGACTGTACCATCCGAATCCTTGACCTTTAACATTCAAGTGTGAAAAACTAGGAGCGAAACTAAATTCATTTCCGGCGCTGGTACTTACAGGGCATGGTGACTTCCAAAGTTGCCTCCATAGAGTAAAGAAGGTCTGCTGAAGTGTGCTGCGCAAGTTTACTGTGATGCAGTCGAAAGTACACAAGCACACCGTACCATTGCCACGGCAGACATCATTGCATTGCCAAGCTAGCGTGAGGTTAGAAGCAACCTACCAACGACCTAAAGAGAACGCTGAGAGCATTGAGTGCACTTATTGTGAAAAGAGTCGAAAGCTGTCTCTCAGCAACTTTTGAAACGATCTTGCGGTCCAAGGAGATGACTAGTGGTCACAAAATTTTGCAAGAGCGGATTAAAAACGCTTCTCTGTTGGGACGATAACGTGTATTGAGTTGATTCACGACAGCGCCCTCGCGAAGAAGAGGTATTAAGCAAACAGTTCCAGTTCGTGAGGGGGAACACGCTCATCGCTTTTCGAGGTAGTGGGCTTGAGGTGCAAGGTTAAGCGCGTAGATCAAGGAACCCATCTGTCACTGGAGTCTCACACTTCCCGGCCAGCAGTGGTCGGGTGTCGAGTCATCAGTTAATCACAATCCTTACAAAAAATCATAAATAAAAAGCCGGAAAGCTTACAATTGCTAATTGTAAAATTAGTATGGATGCACCTTATTTTTCGTATGGAGGTGGTAATTTTACTTTCACTTCTAAACATGAAGTCTGCCTTGCTTTATTTTGTTGGAGAACATTGTTGTGATGACGAGTTTTGTGGCTCACTTTAGTACGCGCCTCGAATTTGGTGACACCCCGTATACATATGTGTGTATAATCTATAAATATATATATACCCACTCTATACGAGATAGAGTAATATCCCCAGTGCACACGTTCTCAGGAGACAATTGTAGCTCCATCAGTATTCTTAATAAATAGAACCTTCCTATGTATATATATATATATATATATGTATATATATATTTATATATATGTGTGTATGTGTATATATATATATATATATATATATGGAATGAAGGGAATGGCCAGTGGTCCTTATATAAGGAGTTGCGGGCTTGATCGCTGTAATAATTCGTTAGGTTTGCCGATTAGGGCTAAAGTAGTACAAATGAAGTACATTCAGGTGTACACATACTGACAGTTTTGTTGAGAACCAAATAAAATAGAAACATATATATATATATATATATATATATATATGAACAACTGACACGACGCATTTAAAGTTATTAGACTTCTCGGACGATTGAACCGACTGGTGCCCACTGGAGTCCGACTAGCGTTGCGTGTGTCGCTGTTATCTGGTCGATCCATAACACTGAGCCATATGCAGGCACGCATGCACATGCGTATATACATACATACACACACACATACTCCAGAGTTTCGGGTGGTGACGAAACGATGATGTGACGCCGTGAAGCTTGGCACGCGCGTCGTTTGGAGTCTCTGTGCATCGAAGAGAGTTGCGAGCCCCCGCTCGTTCGTAGGGGCACGTTCTCTCTCTCACTTTCTTGTGCTACCCCCCCCCCCCCACCTGATTCATCTCTCTCTCTCTCTCCCTATGTATCTATGTGTCCACCCCCGGCCTAGGCCGATCTACCTCGCTGGTTTACCTAGAGCAACGTATCGGGTTTGCACACGGCGACAGCCACGGACGGGACAGCGCCTGTGCATGGTTGAACTAGATTCTCCTTCAATCGACGAAGAAAGCGTATCTAAGTAGAAAAGCTGGCCAGGTTAGGACCAAGGACACGGGGACCGGCGGGAGGGGAAATCGGGAGGAATGGAGCAGCAATTACCCCAAGAGAGTAGTACTTCTGTACTTCTTCTTCTTCTTCTCCTTCAAAGAAGGCAAAGAACGACTTGCTACTTGGTCTGATCTTGCGTATCGGCGTGAAGCGGCGGCGGCTACACCGAGGAGCTTTTCCTCCTGCTGATGCTGCTGCTGCCACTACACACTTGCCACTACACACTCGGCGGTGGTCGAGTTTATACTATACGGTGGGCCGTAGGGCGGAGGTGAACACGCGCGCTTGTGTGCGTTGTATGTGTTGGTTGGTGTTTATTGAATTCCGCATGAATTATCGCTGCAGTTGCGCATATCAGAGAGCTCTGCTCTCCGTATGTCTGTCACTGTTTCCCTCTTTATCTCGCTCTCGCTCTCTCTCTCCCCCCTCTCTTGCGCTCTCTCTAACTTAAGGTAGCTCGCCTTTTTCATTCCATGGTGCCTTTTCTCGGCACCGCTTGCCGCTTTCGCTCGCCGCTGTTTCTATGACTGTGCCCTTCGTGTCGTCCCTCGCCAGGAATCGCAAGCGTGACCACAGTTTTGTGTCGTCTGGAACTAATCGCGTTTCATCGTCGAGTTATTACTTTGCTGTTGTCATTGTCGTCGTCGTTGTTGTGTTCGTCGTCGTCGTCGTTATTGTGTTGCCACTGCTGTTATTGTTTCTTCTGCTGCTGTTGAAGTTATTGCTGTTGTGGTAGCGGCACGTGGACTGCGTCCGGGTCGGGCTGCGTTTTCTCTTGTCCTTGTTGTTGTTATTGTTGTTGTTGGTGGTGATGGTGGTGATAGTGATAGTGGTAGTGGTAGTGGTAGTAGTAGTAGTAGTGTGCTTATCGTCATAACCCTCAACGGCCCAAGGAGTTTTCGCCCATCCCGTCCGTCATCCTGACTTTTTTCGTCCTCTCTTCCTCTCTTGTGGGACGCGTCGCGCACTCCGCAAACACGCGCAACCGTGCACGCGTCTCTGAGTACCTATGTGTGTGTCTTTGTGTGTGTGCATCTGCGTGTGCATCCCTCCGTCTCAAGCTGAAGTTACCTCGACAACTCGAAGGAGAAGAAAGGACATCAGGTTGAGCCAAGGCCAGCGCAAGGTGGATCGTCGACAGCAATGACCATCAGGACAACACTACGATCCTCAGCATTGCAGCTTTTACTACTGCTACTACTACCATTATAACAACAACTACTACAGTTACTACTACTACAATAACTGCAAAACTACTACTTCTGAGATAACCGTATGATCGCTATCGTTGTCGCTCACAGATGCCGGCGACGGCAGCAGCAGCAGCAACAAAGCTCAATATGTTTATGGATGAGCATAACCCATGAACGACTCACTGGCTTACGTTTACACTCTCGGTATCGTGCTGTCAGGGTCCTGGCGACGATGTGCCCCTGAGTATGTCCGGCGTGGTCGTCTTGCCTGGTTGTCGAGGGGCTGGATTTGCTCGAACGGCGCTTGTGGCGTTGTGCCTGGGTTGTGAATTTGTGGTTGTGCCCAGGACAGCGCACCATGGCTCAACGGCCTACCGGCTCCCAGTCCTACCATTCTCAATCCACCGCCTCTCTCTCTCTCTTCTTCTCGCGTTCAGCTCCTCAGTGACTGAGTCACACAGGTCTGCTGCTATGGAAAGCTGGGCAATAGAAAAGGGCCGGAGACGGGCCGTTGACGAGGGAGTAGAGTAACGGGGCGATTATCGCCGTTATAGTACGCTGTACTTTTAGTAGTAGTAGTAGTAGTTAGTAGTTTTGGTAATCGTAATGGCCGGTAGCCGAGTAGGTCGAGAGGAATAAGGAAGGAAGGTATGTTTTAGTGTGCCACTGAAGCGAGACGCGATGACGAAGAAAAAGAAGGAGAAGAAAAAGCGCAGAACGGACGCCGACTTCTCATGCATGTGGGTCATGGGCATGCGTGCGTGTGTACGAATATGTACCTACATATAGTGCAGGTATGCATGGACTCAAACGTATGTGCGTATGTTGGGGGCGCTGGGGCGAGGTGGAGGAGGTGGCCAGTGGGGTTAGCGGCAGGTGAGATCTGCCGACCGCCGTCTGTATAGTCTGGCAGGCGCCCAGGCGCACAGGCGGGCGGGTGAACGAAAACAAAAAAGCAAAAATGCTGCACCTGAGCGCTAACCCGGTGGGCGCAACGCAGGCCATTCACTGCCGCCGTGAGAAAGAATATTGGATTAAGGTAGAGACGAGAGAGGTGATCGCGGCGGCGGCGGCGGGCGAGAGGTGACGTGAACAAAGGAGGGAGTGCTGGATAAAGAATCATTCTGTAGGTCTGCCAGGGACAAGTGGGCGAGCGATACAAAGAAGTTATGGCAGGTGCGAGTGGGAAAACTTGAAACAACGACAAAGAAACAGACGAAGAACGAAGAGAAAAGGAGAAAGAATAGGATGAGGTAGCGTGTACTAAAACTAGAGACGATAGAGTGCCGATGCATCAAGGCAACGTGTGTATAAATGTACCACACCACTACACGCTTTGCAACGGGCGAAAGATTACATTGCATGGCATTCGCAAAGCTCCATGTTCTCAGCTGGCGCGTCTTTGAGCCAGTCGAACGCGCCGTCGCCACTGGTTTGAGCCTGATAAGATAGACGGTGTCCCCTAGGTCAGTGGCATTTTGCTTGGTTCTCGCTGCCATTTCAGCGGTCGTTAGCGAAAGGAATTTAGACAATGCTATAGAATAGCTCATTTCTCATACGAGCTACCATTAGCTACGGGTATGCTTAGCCTGATAGATAATCAATTTATGGTCTGCAGCATCTGGACTCTTAGCAGTTACGCCCCCTAGCTTAGCGCATATATGAGACATTGAAAGTTCAGATGGTTGCAAGCAAAAAAATATACATATATATATATTAGAACATGTATTCAAGAACCCATCCGGGGGGGGGGGGGGGGCGACGCTAGGCCTTGTTTAACTATTTCACCAGTTGTTGCTAAGCGAACCGTAATGCACCAGTCGTTAACGACTTCGAAGCAATTGTAATTGATGCAGTTTTTTCAGTCTCGAAATATAACGTGAAATGTGCTGGACCTGATTGTTAAAGCATGGGACTACAAAATTACCAAGACGAATTTTGCAACTGTGAACTAGGAAAATATCTTCTGTAGTTGCAATGATGTTAATATATGCATGGCCAATTACACTTGACAACCAATACACACGAATTATTATCTTACTTTCTATTCAAACTCAGGGACCGAGTAAATCCAATGGCATCTTACTGAGGGCTCAGGAACTAGCGTATGCTGTAATAATAAAACGTATATGCAAGAAAGCATATATGAGGCTATATAGCCATAAAAATCACAACTATCGTTTGAAAATAATAAATTCTTTATAGCTATTCAACTATGCGCATGTGAGACCCCGTTCCCACACTCTTACACAAAGTTAACCTCGTTGTTACTAACTTGGAAAAAAGCCAACATTTTTGTATTCCATTTCGGCTACATTTGTTTAACATATTGGGAGGTTGAAGCTGGAAGATAGGTCAACCTAAATCTAAACGCAGATATTCTATAACAAACTGATTGAGGTGTTTCTAGGTGTCCCATACCAAGCGGCAATCTCAAGCGGTTTAGGAAATTCTGTCAATAACGGTTGCGAGTGGCTATGTCTCTTTCTGTACCAAATTGTGCTCTCGTCGCCTCAGGAAACTCAAGCCCTACCGTACTCTCAATAGCGCTCACGTACCAAATGTTGAAGTTTTTTAAAGATCTTAAGATAAAGGTAAAGCGGTTTAACGAATTGAGTATGCTGGCCTATATTACTGTGCAAACAAGTGGTATGAACACCACTTGGTTTAGTATTATTTTGCATTAATGCTACTAAGATAGTCGTGTCGTATTTACTAACGTAAATCACGCAATATATAACTGCTTTATGCCTTTGAATGGGCGAGAAATGTTTTATCTTTAGAATTTGCTGAGTTTTTCCTGAAAAAATGTAAATGTTTTTGCTGCTTCAAAAGGCGGGAACTTCATAACAACAATGCCAAATGAAAACGTAATCCCAAGCAGCCCTATGTTAAATGCACAAGGTATGTTTACTGCTCCGTACACAGAGGTACTTCGCTCGCGCATACTTTAGTTTACTTGGAATGTCATTTGCAATCAGCATGAAGCGGGCACTTTGTTTGCCAAAGTTGGCGAAGAGCCGTTGACCTCATGCCGAGCTGTGCCCCGGTCGCGAAACAAATCAGGTTCGACTGAAGATGGCGCAAATTGTGCCACTCAAGTGATTTACCTAAAAATGGAAAAATTAAATTTAACAGGTTCAACGGAAAATTGGTAAGTGGATATGATCAGTGTTTCCTAAGGCTGATTTGGTCCCGAATTTGGCAGTTGCAAAAACTTGTGCTTAGGTTATTGGGGGCTGCTCAGCTGGTCACCACACCCACAGTAGCGTAGGGATGCACGAGAACTGATAATTTACGAACTTTCGATACCAAATCACTACTGTTGCACTTTCGGCAACGGCTGGACGACTCAAAACTACACAACAAACGCTGAGTTTTCAGAAAAAGCTATTACCATATATAGCAAATCAGTAAACGTCCGAGGACCAGCAAAAATCTACAGGCACGATTGGCAACGATTTACGGCTGAACCTGTAAAAGCCTCTTCGCGTCTGACCCTGTAAAAGTCGATTGACTCAGATTCTGAGCACTTCCGCGTTTTATGACCCTACTCGACGGAAGCGCCGTCCTAATTCTCTAACACATGCGGCGAATCATTGTTAGTAAATGCAAAACGTTAGAACCTAATCGGGACTGAGACCGGAAAATGAAGTGCCCAGTGTGGAGTAACACTTCTATTACATTTACACAGGGCACATAATTTTACATTTATTTTATTTACGTAAGCAGTACATCTGCATAACGTCTAGTTTTCTAGTAATACATGTACATATACATCTGCATACCTTTGGTAGAAAACCGATTTATTGTAACTTGTCATCAGGTTAACATGTGTCACCATAGACTATGCCTGCGGAATGGGTTCCACGATCAAACCATCAAACGTGCGCACGCCTACTCTGGACGGATATGTTCCAGGTGCCACCACGAGCTATGCAGCTTCACGGCCGCCGCTCTCCGTGCAGGATAGACAAGTTAGCACTGTGTTGTCGCGCTCCACTCCACGAACACTATTTTCAAGTACCATTATCCTATAATTGTTTCATACCAATAACAATAAACTTAAAATTATATTTACATGAAGTGTAGTTTTCACACGCCACAATTCCGCCGCACCTGTCGAATTTGCGACGAGAGGGAAGAGAACGGCTTGATGAACCAGGTGTGGTACGGCATGAAGATTAAATTCAGACACTTTTACGTTCACCATTTCTCCGCCTTCTCAGAAAGCTGCTAAACTTTTGGCGCCAAAGCGGAACCTACATGTTAATGCAGAAATCGCCGCTTTACCTAAATATATTTACTGTCCATGCTGATGTTGTCTAGAGAGCGCTGCAAGCCTCCGAAATATGGCACGAAATGTTACATCAACATAATGTATTGTTCTTCTATTAGAGTGTACATGCGGCAAGGTTAATAAGCCTCGATCGTACCGATACAATCTTTCGTTGCTTTTCATCAATTCACATCAAGACATCAATTCTCTCAAGATATGATTGTGTCTGCCCTGCCAATCATGGTTTGGGATGCAATATCATTGGACAGGAGAGCGAAACCCGCGGAGGTCCGTTAAGCCCATAGTTCTTACAGAAGATGAAGTTCGATTTGATAAAGTGATGGGTAGTGGCCAATACGTTCTCCCGACCTGAAATCCATCGAAAATCTGCTGGACGAATTGAAGCGACGAGGCAGAGCAAACTCCAAGTCCAGCAACACTTTCAGACGTCATAGATTTTACGTCGAGGAATAAAATAGTTTTCATAGCGATTCATTGATTTGATGAGTATATCATTTAGTTTTTTTTCTACAAGTAAATACACACCGATTTATGAGTGAATACACCCAAAAGAAAACACACACTACTAAACTAAACACATTTTACCGTCTAAATAAACAATCAAACTTTATATTCGTCAATTTATTCCTTTTTTAAAATTGCGGTACTTCACCGGCCTGTCACACATCCAGAGCATCATCCAGAAGGTCACGAAGGTCTCCACCAACCTTGCACGCATCCTTCCTCGCAAGGGGGGCGCAACGCCCGCCAAGCGGCTGTTTCTAGCGGCCGTGGCAGAGGCCATCGCTCTGTATGCCGCGCCCATATGGGCTGGTATGGCGCTGCGGACCGCAAAGGCACGGCGCAGGATACGAAGCTCCCAAAGATCGATGGCCATCCGGGTCACGAAGGCCTACCGGACTGTCTCGACGGACGTCCTGTTGGCGCTCGCCTGCTAGATCCCTTGGGACATACTTGTCGAAGAAAGAAGCAAGCGCAAGAAGGACGGCGACACTTCATGGACCCAGCATGGGAGCACTCCCTGGACACATAGGCGCGCACGTGGTCCAACCCACCAGCTGGGGATACCAAAGGGGCCTGGACAAGAAACCTAATCACTGACCTCATAACCTGGTATAAGCTCAAGGGAACACTTACATATCACTCCGTGCAAGTGCTCACAGGGCATGGACAATTCCAGTCGTACCTTTTTCGCATAGGCAATGCGAATACAGATATCTGCGTTCTCTGCACCACAGGCGCACCCGACGACGCGGCGCACACCGTAGAGGACTGCGAGGCCCTTGCGGCCTACCGCACGGGCTCCTCCTATGTCCACAAAGGTAGCCCAACTACGACCATCGTGGCCAACATGCTCAAGTCGACAACGGACCGGCACGCTTGGGATTCATTACTTAGACGGGCTTATGCGCGAAAAATTTCGCCAGGAAGATCACCGCAGATCGCGATTCAACACTAGGCCTCTAGTGTCCACTCCCGGGCAGGACCCACTCCCTGCTCGAGACATACTCGTATACTAAGGAGAGGGTCGCAGCACGGGACTCCCCTCTTCTGGTCTCGAGGTAATGGTTCACAATCCCGAAGCAGAAGAGGATGGGAGAGGTGGTTTTTAGTGGGTAGAACGCGCGGCTTGGATCGAGTATTATACTCTTCCCCGGCGTTTAATCCCACACTACCCTTCATTAACATCGGAGGGTGTGCGTAAAGCATTTTCCACCTCTACAAAAAAAAAATGCGGTGTAGCCACCTTTCAATATAGCTTATTTAATATGCTTAACACCTACAAACACACATACTGACGCAACATACTTGAAGTGTTGTGAAATTAATTTATTTGCAAAGAGGTAATTTTTACTACGGGTTTAATACTATGAGTACAAAAACACCTTGTATCAAATGTGGTGGGTGATTCAATTTTTGTGCCGTCGTATATATGTATATACATTTTAAATATAGATATGTTTACATATATTCAAACTAAAGACACTTGTTTTCCCGTCTATTGCCTAGAATTGTGCTATCAAACTGGACCGTAATTGACGGTACGGTAGCCATTAACTTGATTGGCGGAAGTAAATTTATATGCATATTAGAGCACAAAAACACGGATATATATATATTATATATATATATAGAGGGTGTCCCAATTTTTTGAGCCAAAGCCTTAAGGTACGGTCAAGCTCGGTGAGAAAATCATGTTTGTCAATAGAAGGGAAAGCGGAAATGCCTTCGCATAGGAGTGAGATGATTTTTTAATGCATTTTTCTAGATTGTGATTTTAAGGGTGGCTGTCACGACATTCGTTTACACAATGTACGATTGTGAGAGAAAGGCAGTTTCCGATTGAAAAACCGACATACAGGCGCATTCAGAAGAAAAGTTCTACCTTGTCAGCATTATATCCGGCCTTAGCTAGCTCAGGGATTGTTGTGATATTAAGAAGAGTTTGCAAATGTTTAACCAATTACGATTATTATTAATAGTTAAACCAATACGTCCAGACGAACGTACATCTTAAGCGAATCATTTTGGTACCAAATTGATAGAACTGACCTATGTGGAAGCAAAGTAACTCAAATCTCCCTATGGCCTTATCGGTTCGTAGTTCGGTAGTTCGCTTTCTTTGACAATTAAGTCACTCGTCAAACCTCTAGAAGCTCAGAAAAAAAATAATTCTTTTACTCCGAGTCTTGCTCGAACAAATGCCCGTCAGCCAGTAAGCACATTGAGCACTATGTCTGTAGGATAGCAGACATCGTAAGCAGCGCGGGCATAGATCGCGTCGGTAGGGCAATGGCGAAGTAAGCTAAAGGCATGGCGGAAAATAGAAGATGCCGCCACCACAGTAACGAAGACGGCGGAAAGACACTAATGCGCGGGCATCTGTGATTAAGTTAGACACAACGTATTAACAGAACAGCCAATAAGGCACGTACACCATCGCGACCTGTCGTGCCACAACCATAACGTCAGCAGCAAGCACAGCAGCATCCGCATCATCAGATTTACGTACCTGACCTACGCACGCTGTGATATGCGTAGTTTAAACAGATCAATCAACGACGAGGACAGATGGAATATTCGAGATGCCAAACGTTCGGGAAAGTCCGGTTCCATCATTTAACATTATTACTATACGAACGCTACAGCGTCCCTGGAGTGAGTAAAGAGACCAAGGAAGCATGGCCTAACTCCACCCTTCGCTGTTCGGGTTCTTCGCGGAAGGAGTCGCGGACGAGGTAGGAAATGCACAAGTTGGTAATGCGGCTGACAAGTTGCGTCTCACTGGCTCAAACCTAAAATCGTTGAGCAATGAGGCTGGTTGAACATTGCTCACCGGTCAGCACTAGTCGAATCAGTGTCGTTTCAAGTTACAGCTCCGTGGGCGTGCGCTAACGTGCCGAGGGAAACAGTATCAAGAATAACTACAACAACACGACAACCTCGATGATAACGCGTTTTCTACCACCGCATTGAACGGCCCGGGAAAACAACAACAACGACAACAACAAAGCTAAAAACGAGGTCTTCAGCAAAAACAGCGGCAGCATGAGCAGAAAGGACCATAACGGAATGACTAATAATTACTAATATACGATAAAAGGCCAGCGATTTTTCATGTAGGATATCATATTTTT